>JABSTT010004466.1:0-23140 GCA_013339685.2 Hyalomma asiaticum | reverse complement strand
ACAAGCAACAAAGTGTGCAGAAAGCAGCCTCCATAGTATGTCTGCACAGGCTGTGGTGGCCCTATGGCTAAGACACTGCTGCTGAGCACAAAGTCCTGACAACGAATCCTTGCTGTAGCAGTCCTATCCATTCCAATACAGGCAAAATGCAAGGACACCCATAGTTTGCATTATACAGCACTTCTAACTTAATACAAGCCCTAGTGCTCCTGGCTATAAAACATGGCTTCAATCTCAGTCACATTTTGATGGAAGCGACATGCTAGAGGCCCATGCACTGTAAGACATCAGTGCACACTGAAGGATGTGGAAGGCGGCAGAAAATTTCAGAGTTTTCACTACAACACGTCTCATGATCATATTGTGGTTTTGGCATGCAAACCCTCAGCAATGAAGGGAATGCCCTGCACTGAAGTATGCTTCACAACCTAACTGTTACTTCTGATGTGTCCGCGTGATGAAGATAAATATTCAACATGTATGCATCTCGGGAAAAACCACAAATCGTTCTGTATGGAGCAACTGCAACATTTTCTTGACATTCCTCCGAGGCCAAACTTTGGTTGCTCAGTGTTTTGAAACAGCAAACATTCCAATCCGTGAAGACTCAAAAGGCACAGTGTAGAACTTTTCCTTTTCACAAAATTCTTGACCGATGACACAAGCTTCTTTTGAAGTTTTGAGGTGACCAAATCTTTCGACAACTATGTGGCCATCAATCATGATGCAGTTGTTGCCGGAATGTCCTGCCACAGTGAATTCACTGCACCTAGCTGTGCGAAATGCTGGGCCAGAACAATCTGGTGGCAGATTTCCTGCGTTCTGGGTCTCGGACAGTTAAAAATTCGGGGAGTCCTCATTACCCACAACTGGCAGCTGTAATCACTCCAGCAACCTGTTATGCAATTGGTCGAGCGACCTCTCATGTTTGCGGAGTTCTTTCTTTCTGTGCCGCATGTGGTTTTCAAAGGGGAACGCACTGAACGTTTCAACTGCCCCGTGAACCTTGACATCAGTGAGGTGGATCAGACAATGGATGTTATATGAGACCTGCTCTTCCACATATATTTTGATAAAACGTGCACCGAAGTGCCTCAGAAGTGCTCCTGCGTACTCAGTATGCTCATGACACAACTCACTGTTGGCGAGAATTGACACAGAAGAATGTATACACCCAAGAAGCTTTCATAAAGTACGGGCCTCAAGGCAGACTTTAGAATGGTGCGACCAGTGTAAAACAAAAATATTCGAAATTCTGAAGCTTTCCAGCATTCTACTTCAGTTACAAGGTGGGCTGACCTTGAGAACTCCTGTGAAATGTGACGTCACAACTTATCCCTTGTCTCAATCATGCACCTTCGCCCGTATGGCCCGACAAGAGTGCTTAGTGGCCCAGACAGCCACAGCAACAACAGCTTCCTGACAACACCTAGGAGCACCAAATGCATGTAATTGAGCGGAACATCCTTTACTAGGTCAATGGACAAATTCACAAGGACAGACGTGCCTCTGTGGTGATCGGGGTCCCCCTGCTGTCAGAAAATTTCATCTCTACACTTTCACAACCAGTCTAATAGTACCACATTGCCTCCTCTATAAGTACCTTCACGTGCACTTTGGACAAGCACTGTTGCCAGAGTGGCCCGCTGTTGACAAAATAAATGACCATGCCAGAGCATCACATATGAATGCCTTTACGTACACTGGAATGTTGCAACCGCAAATAGTGATGAGTAGGCCCTTGAGCTCAGTTACAAACGGCAACAGAAAGTCATTTGCCGACTGTGGTTTGCTCGATCCAGCAAATGCACAAACTAAAAATGGCACTTGCCTCTTAAAGTTTACAGTGAAGCACTGTATAGGCCAAAGATGCAGATTGGAACTTTTGGCTGGTGGCAGCCCATCAATATTGAAAGCAAGAGCCAAAGTTTGCGGCAACTCGCGACAGCCACTCAGTGTGTGCAACAGCCCTCTTTGAAGTCCGAATTGACCATATTTGCCAGGCACAGGTCAGTAAATGGGGCACTCAAGACACAGACCGCGCGCAGTTCGCAAGAGAGTGCGAGCATCAGTTGGGAGCTATGCGTGGTGCAGCTTCAGACGTTTCAAAAGTTCGCTTAACGCGTCGGTGAATGCCGTACTGTCGATATCGGCTACAGCGCTCGTGGGTAGATCCAACGCGACGCCAGCGGTGAAGTTGTACTGCAAGCATTCACTGACGGTAGCGCCTGTACTGTCCTCCGTTGTGGGGTGAACGACCCTACCAGCAGTGGCCGATGGCCGATGATTGGACACACATAGGATTCCCATCGGCTTCCGTTATCATTGGCCAATGCCCTGACTGCGTGATAAAAAAGGGCATGGCCCACGTTTAAAATATGGGAAAGATGGTGGTGACAGCGGGGAACGTGTTTATAAAGTTTGTTTTCTCCTTAGTTTTTGGCAATATCACGTATCAGTAGTGAACGAAAACGTTTCGGAGGTACGTGTAAAATTTGTGATGGTGGCCAAGGGCTTTTCTGTAACATACCATGGTCGCGGGCCAATATGTTCTCGGATGGTCGCCAAGTACAGCATGATCACTTCTCCATATTAGTGTAGGGAAATTCGTGGCAGAGGAACATATACGTATGTACCAATGGCCAAAAAAGAAAAAGAAATGCGGAATAGTGGCTGTACGTGTACAATTTTTCATGAGGTCGCACAAATTTCAACTGCACCGGAATAACCAGAAACGTGTATTTTTGCAGTCATTAATTCAGTTCGCGCTAGTTGCTGTACGGAACACTTAACTTCTTTTTTTATCCAGAGAATCATGCAGACCTGCGCATAACGTTTGCGACGTTTGAATTTTGCGCTGTTTTCAGCGCACCATGCACGTCGGCCGCTGTACAGCAGTACTGCGCTAAAAAAAATAGTTCATAAAAGGATCCGAACAGGCACTTTTCCCAAACTCGCAAAGTGCAGAAGTTGCTAAACGCTTATGTAATTGTACATAGGTTGTCATATATATTTTGCATTTGATCTTGCTTTAAGCATGTATTGGCATGCACATGTTTGTATTACAGCGCTCGGGTTTTTTTCCCGACTTGCCCCGCGACTGCTACCTGTTCGCGTTCCTTCTTCGTGCGTTGCTCGTACGGCCACGTTTATGAGTGACAAGCTTGTGTTGAAATAAAAGGTGAGTAAATTTCAACGGTCTTTTTATTGCTTTTTTCGCTCATTGCAATGTGCAATTTGGTGACGACGTACTGAGACGTAAATCGCTATTCCTAGCGCCTTTTTATATGCACATGCCGTTGTTTTCTCATGTTACTGGCGGACACGTGCGAAACGTCTTTAGATGCGGCGTCCGAGCAGCGATTCAGTTAGCCTTAATTTTTAGTGAGTAATCCACCGTTGTCGTGAAAAGCGATGTGCGATATAAAATTAGTTCACCATATTTGCCAGGCACAAGGTCAGTAATGGGGCACTCAAGACACAGACCTCGCGCAGTTCGCAAGAGAGTGCGAGCATCAGTTGGGAGCTATGCGTGGTGCAGCTTCAGACGTTTCAAAAGTTCGCTTAACGCGTCTTTCTTTATACGGTGTTTCGCTGCCCATTCTTGGAGTGTTTCATGGAGGTCCTGTTACCATAGTCCTCGCCATCGGAATTCGCAGCGCTGGCCTCGGACGACACCGAGATATCCGGTGAATGCCGTACTGTCGATATCGGCTACAGCGCTCGTGGGTAGATCCAACGCGACGCCAGCGGTGAAGTTGTACTGCAAGCATTCACTGACGGTAGCGCCTGTACTGTCCTCCGTTGTGGGGTGAACGACCTCGAATGGTGCTCACACATAACAGGACCTTCACGCGTACCGCTGTCTTGGAAAGGCGTAGCTCTTTCATCACTGAAAGCTAACGACCCTGCGGGCTCGCCTAAAAGCCTGAACAACTGCTGTGTTTTCCGAGCAGCTCACTGAGCTATACAAATACGCTATCTATCACTCGTCATGGTTTGCACACGGTTACAATGAACCACGGCAGAAAGCACTCAACCACAACAGATCAGGCAATTAAAAAAAAGCACACTTACGAGACAGAACGTTATAAAGCAAGGAAGGCCCGTATTCATATACATAAACCACCTACCTGATCATTCTCGCTCGTTTTCCTTATCTTCCCCACGCCCTTATAACGCTTAAAGAACAAATTAGTGCAGTATCTACACAAACAAGCCTTGCGGTAGCCTTTCGCACTGATCACCGTTTTGGTCCTCTAAACGCGCCCTAATGTCACAGGGGCAATAAGGAAAACATGCGATAAGGACAAAGTCCGTTTATGCATACAGGCCGAAGAGTTCGGAAGAAATACTCACCGAAAACAATGCAGATCCAACCAGACACACGCGTAACGAAAGTATGCTGCCGCCGTGCAACCATTTGTAGTCCCGAGTTCCGAAATACGCGGGAAGGCTCTGCAGGCAAGACACTGGATCGGATTGGCTTCGTCAGCCTTTTATTTTCGTGTGGTCCTAAAGGTTTCAACTTTGCAGGTGGGTAAAACCTTGAATTTCACATTTAAAAGACCAATACAATGTTTCAGAACCTCATTCTACTTAATCCTCAAGATTCTCGCCAAAGGGCTGGAGGACGACCATGATGTATATACATCCGCGTCTTATAATCGGGTGATACAGTAGACGTACGAATATTTATCACGCCTCCGAATGATGCGAAATGCAGCTTACTGACACTAATTATTGTGCCTCGTTATGCGCGTAGCTACAGCAGGACAATCATTTTCACCGTATCATGTGGATCTGCATATTCGATCATTGTCTGAAGCATTAAAGGGGCACAGACACCAAAATTTAGCTGCTAAGATAGGCTGCAGGATCGATGTTCGTGGACATGCACATGCCATCTACCAAATCTTAACGGCGAACACAGCTCCGAAGGTAATTTAAATGAGTACTGAAGTTCGCATGCGCGGTAGAGCACTGCACGTTGTTTTCGTCTTGACTGTTCTTGGAGATTTGTCTGGCTCGTGGTGGAGGCAAACACCGCAGGTCAGCGCACACGCGCCGTATATCGCGACATCGACAATAGCAAAGGTGACGTGAAGGTGACACCCAACTTCCGCCACGTCACCAAGGCAGCGGAGCTCCGAACTACGGCTAGAGTGTACTAGAATATTTTGAGTGGCGCGACCGGAGCGGGCGCGCCGTGCAAACCGGTGTCCCCTCTCGCATGGAAAGCAGCGGTGGCGCTGGCGTGCCTAACCATTGGGGCAGCCGGCGCGCGGCGGGCACGGCCAGCGTGGCCCGAGCTGTGGTGCTCATTCTAATTCTTTTCTTTTTGCGCGTGTGCGTGCGTGCTCTGCCATGCACATTGCAATAAATATTGTATAAACATAGGTACGGCAGCACAGTCACGCTGGCCGGCGTTTTCACAGATACATCTAATAAAATAAAATAAAGATCCGTTCGGTGCGCCTTGCAAGCATCTGATGCGCTCGCAGCTTCGTTGCACGATCCCCTCTCGCGGGGCGCGATGGAGGCGTTAATTTTATTGAAAATAAAGCAGTTTTTAATCAGAACTTCCTTATACATGATTGGCGTGCAGGAAAACGTCAGGCAGTGAATTACTTTGTGGGATATATTGCAAAAATCTGGCATAGGTGGCGACGGCACACATTTTAGGATGGGGATAACATCGCAAAAACGCAGCCTGCACAAAATAAGAAGAAGAATAAGAAAAAAAAACAAAGAAAACGACGTAAGAGTGGAGGCACGGATGACCGTCCCTACCAGCAGTGGCCGATGGCCGATGATTGGACACACATAGGATTCCCATCGGCTTCCGTTATCATTGGCCAATGCCCTGACTGCGTGATAAAAAAGGGCACGGCCCACGTTTAAAATATGGGAAAGATGGTGGTGACAGCAGGGAACGTGTTTATAAAGTTTGTTTTCTCCTTAGTTTTTGGCAATATCACGTATCAGTAGTGAACGAAAACGTTTCGGAGGTACGTGTAAAATTTGTGATGGTGGCCAAGGGCTTTTCTGTAACATACCATGGTCGCGGGCCAATATGTTCTCGGATGGTCGCCAAGTACAGCATGATCACTTCTCCATATTAGTGTAGGGAAATTCGTGGCAGAGGAACATATACGTATGTACCAATGGCCAAAAAAGAAAAAGAAATGCGGAATAGTGGCTGTACGTGTACAATTTTTCATGAGGTCGCACAAATTTCAACTGCACCGGAATAACCAGAAACGTGTATTTTTGCAGTCATTAATTCAGTTCGCGCTAGTTGCTGTACGGAACACTTAACTTCTTTTTTTATCCAGAGAATCATGCAGACCTGCGCATAACGTTTGCGACGTTTGAATTTTGCGCTGTTTTCAGCGCACCATGCACGTCGGCCGCTGTACAGCAGTACTGCGCTAAAAAAAATAGTTCATAAAAGGATCCGAACAGGCACTTTTCCCAAACTCGCAAAGTGCAGAAGTTGCTAAACGCTTATGTAATTGTACATAGGTTGTCATATATATTTTGCATTTGATCTTGCTTTAAGCATGTATTGGCATGCACATGTTTGTATTACAGCGCTCGGGTTTTTTTCCCGACTTGCCCCGCGACTGCTACCTGTTCGCGTTCCTTCTTCGTGCGTTGCTCGTACGGCCACGTTTATGAGTGACAAGCTTGTGTTGAAATAAAAGGTGAGTAAATTTCAACGGTCTTTTTATTGCTTTTTTCGCTCATTGCAATGTGCAATTTGGTGACGACGTACTGAGACGTAAATCGCTATTCCTAGCGCCTTTTTATATGCACATGCCGTTGTTTTCTCATGTTACTGGCGGACACGTGCGAAACGTCTTTAGATGCGGCGTCCGAGCAGCGATTCAGTTAGCCTTAATTTTTAGTGAGTAATCCACCGTTGTCGTGAAAAGCGATGTGCGATATAAAATTAGTTCAACGGACGATCTTCCATTCGCGCCATGCATATGTACGTACTACGTATATGTAGTACATACATATGTGTATGCGGTGCGGAATGCATCGGCTACGCGTATGTCATCGCACCTGTACACTCAATTCTTTAGCATTATCACGTAAGTGTTGACTCCCTTGACCACGGGATATGGTAGCGACTAATATAGGCGAGAATTAAGTAACGAGATTTGCTCTACGATGCGCAAGCGCTGAAAACGCGTGTGCGATGCGTGCTCGATGTCGGTCACGCTACATGGAGGTGAATGCACCTTGTTTTCATTATCTGTGCGATCGTGCGCTTATAATGACGCCACTGTGAAGCTGATCCTCCTATCGCCGATCTCGTCCTTCTCGCCGAAGTAGGAACTACCGTACCCTGGTGTCAACGCTCGCACATTAAACAAATTGCAAGGGTATGCCGGCATTTATCGAGGGGGCAGTCAAAGAGTTATCGGTGAATTTGGCAGTTTGCAGCTATATTTTGACTGTGAGCTAAATGGAGTAATGTAATAAAATTAACATTAGTAGCAGAAAGTTGACACCCTCTAGACAGAGTGTGGTCTGACGCGAACGAAGTGCATGCCGGCACAAATGTCTGCAGGTCGCTAAATGCTCGTGGATAACTTTAAAAAGTGTGCACGGGATAAAAACAAAAGCAGTATTTGCCCATCTCAAGTAGCCACCTTTTAAATGTTTCATGCTGAGAAGTGTAACCATTCGCTTATTTCAGTTCAACTGCAGTCCATGCAACCGTCTGAACTGTTGCTGTTGGTGCACCTAGGCTTTTATTTTTAATACCGGCTCCGGTTTTCAGGTTTACATTGAGCCCGGAGCCATCTTCCAAAGGCTTCAAGAAGTGATATTAAAGTCTATGACGCGGTCATTTTTATGTCTATGGCACCATTTGCCGAAAGAAGAGGGAATGATTTCTGGCTAACTTTGAGAATTAATTGTAAATTCCAGGCCGCGTGCTGGCGTTTGACTCGCGTGTTCTCAGGACTCTCGACTACCAATCGGCAGCGTTTTCTGACCATGCTGAAGAAGTGTTGAAGGGCCCCTTTAAGTGGCTCATTTGTTGTTGTTTTTCTTCATATTTTGTGTCATGTTTTCTTTCATATGGATGAGGTTCCCACATAAATGTGGAAGCTACCCCTAGTAATAAACTGGTAGTGGAAAATAATGAAGCAATGTAACACTCTGCTCTATCAACTCTTGTTTCCTTCATGTCAGTACATGTGCTGTTATCCTCGTGACCATGCATAACCAACTAGCATTTCAGAAAATATTTCTTCTGAGCATTTTGTTGAAGGAATATTGAAAGCAAGTGCCTGAGCACTTGCTTTCAACATTCAACTTGAAAGAAAAATTGGGCTCACAGTATTTTGTGTACCTGTATTTCACAGGTGCAACACACACATGGTTGTTCAGTACTACTGATGCTGCTGTTGCGGACTCTACAAAAAGGTGGCTGATGTTTGCAGCTCATGAGGAAGGTGGAAGCACACAAAACCAGCATGCCGCCATGAGTAAAGAATAAGCTCAAGGAACACCACTTACTCTGGAGGAGGAATGGACCACTGGTGTATTGTATGGTGTAAATAAACATGAAGTATTAAAAATGTTTGCCTTGTGACTTATCTGGGTGGGACTGACCAAAACCTAGCAAAACGCTGGGCGTGAAATTGACCAAGATGAAAAACTAAATAAAAGTGCTAAAAATTGCATTGAACAGAATGCTTGGACCCCATATCGGACGACAGGCTTAATAGCTATTTGTACGGTATTCCATAAAAAAAAACTACAACAAATTTAGCTGGGCGTGAAATTGTTGCCAAAACAAAAAAGTAAAATAAATGTACTAGAAATTGCATTGGCCAAAATGCTTGGCCCCCATATACAGAACATGCTTGGCAATTGCATGGAATTCCACAGCAGTTCCAATTGTGGAAGGAGGTGTTTCCAATCGTTTTCCAAGCATCGCCTTCCTATGCTTGGCCAATGGTAGGCTTGTCACGTTTCCCAAGCACATTCCTCACTTGGCCTCCAGTGACTTTCCAATCATGGACAGCTTGGCCACTGATGCTTTGCCATGCTTGGTCCTAGCAAATTTTGCTGGTAGGGTTAGTCCAACCTTGCTACACTTGTGCGAGCCGTCTTTGTTTTTGGATTACTTCAGAATTACTCTTTTACTGCCGCGCTCAAGAACACGGCACTGCCTCAACGACTGGCAGCATGAGGGTACAATTACAAACTGGCAGCATCACATAACATCGCTTCTGCAAGCTTGCAAGCTTTCTGCTTTTTTGTACCATTGGGCAACTGCCGTCACTAATGACATGTCCAACATTAGGAATGTGAGGAATGTTACAAGAGTTTGATGGAGCACAGCCAATAACCATCCACATAGCTTTTGAACACTTATAGATGGTACTTCCTTCGCGCGAATAAAGCATTCATAGAACAAAGCTTGTATTACGCGTTTTTTTTCTACCATGTGCCATTCCCCTCTTTAATGCTGCTGGCCCTGAGGGTAATTTTAATACATCAACAAGTAAATAACAAAATAAATAAATAAATAAACCTTTCCTAGACATTATTTCAAATTGACCTTTGCATAATCACTATCACGTATCATGATCACAAAACTGAGTGCCCGATTTTCCCCTCCACAATTCCCCTTCTCTTCAGAGGAACCTGTCAGTGACATTCCATGCTGGCTAAATCCTCTGCATTTCAATAAAGAACTCTCTCTCACTATCATGCAGCCATGGGATGAGGACAACGGCAGGCCCATTTATTCCGCCTGCGTAACAACCCACGATGCGATCATCTGATGCACAGGATAACACTGACCTTGGACAGCTCCACTGTTAAAATCACACGTGGAATGCTGTAAGCAATGACATTTGCCGGGACCACGCTGAACTTCCACAAAATGCGACTCACACTATCAGGCACCACTGAAACCCCCAAAATTCAAGGGTTTTCAAGGAGTAAAAAAAAAAAATTCCAGGACTTTCAAGGAGTAGAAAATGTAATTTTCAAATTCAAGTACTTTCAAGAATGTCAAGGGCCCATGGCGACAAGCAGCGCGCATTGATTGGAAGTACCACTGATGTCAGTGAAAGAGGGAAATGCCAGAGGGAACATCTTTTCAGGCTGTCTCCTCCCATTCTGAGCTCTGAGGACTAACTTCAGTTTTCGAACACAAATTCTTTGTTTTTTTTAAAAAATTCATCTCGGTATTCAATAATACACACACACCAGCTCTCCAGAAGACAGTAAATAAAAATAGTTGCAGGGCCCCTGTAAAAATGGCTCGAAAAGCTCGTATATTAAAATGACAGATGCGAGGGTCTGTTTACGTGTTGTATTTCTGCATGTATATACTTTTTGGCACATGCTACCCAAGAACAAATTTTCTGAAATATATAACCTAAAGTATGAAGCTTTGGTTGTTTACAACCAGGGAGTCGAAACGAACCCGAACCGAAAACTGTACCCAAACCAAAATTTTGGCCGGAACTGAACCCGAACTGATGTTCTTGCAACGTGCTTGAACCTTAAGCAAACCTGAACTGAAAAAAAAAAATCGTTTATCGGTTCGGAACAACACAGTTCAAACAGTTACAGTGCCGTGACCTGCCAGCACTGCCTCTGCTGATTCCAGCCTTTCTTTCTGTTGGCCTTTATCAGTTTATTTATTCGACTCATTGTCTTTTTATGAATGAGTGTGGACCCAAAAAAGACAAGATGTGAGTGCAAACCCGGCCTCACAGTAGCACTTCGAACGGAGGTGAAATGCTAAGGGTCATGCATACTTAGCAGTGCCAGTGCACCCTAAATAATCCCAGGTGGCCAGAACACCCTACCAGGGGGTTCTGGAGCACCCAATACTACACAGAGTCCCCCTTCCCTCCTCCTCCTTTTCCAGACTCTGCGTCCCGGTGCCTAAAACAGCATCCTTTCTCTTCGGAATCGTCTGGTGTGAAATTTAACGGTCTGGTGCACTGCACCCAGCTGCAGCATGAAAACATGCATTGTTTTCACCACAAAATGAACTTTCTCCACAGCTAAATAACCATTTTCTAATGAATTTGCAAAATATGCTTAGTGCAAACTGCGATCTTTACTCCAGCAAGCGCCGAATGCATATGCCCTAACAAACAAGGCCAATAGATGGTCTGAGATCTGTGCTGGTTTTGCTGTGTAGCTCAGCGATATTTGATCACAGCCTTTAAGAAACTTTTGAGCAAATCCCCCCGTAACTTCTGTTCTCTGTTTCAATTAACAAAAAGCTAATTATTTTGTCACTGTTTTCTGCATGTTTTGATTCATTCATAATTGCGAGTCTACTCAACGAGATGTACTCCCCAGTAGACGTAGTAATGACATAAATGCCTCTTATCACTAATTTCAACATGAAGCTCCGTATGCAATTGCGTGGAAGCAGAGGAAGCAGAGGGATGCAAAATGCACAGCAAAAAGCGGCACTGACCGAAAAGGTACTGCAGAGAGAGGAATGCCACAAAGAGTGCTGAATCTTTCAAGAGCGGCTTCAAAAGAAGAAGCAAAAAAGCGAGAGAGGTGCGGCTGTCACCCAAGACAAACCGTAATAGGAAACACCTGAGCCACCGAACAAAGCAGGAAGGAAAAGTGCACTGCGCAAACGCGGTCCAAGGGATGGTTGCAATTAACTTCCTGTCATCTTCATGGTGCACTGTCGCAGGTGTGCAAGGTCAGGGGTCCTCGTGAAATCAAACAACGCGACGAGGGTGGCGAAAGCAAGGTGATGGCGAGGATAGTGGCGTCATGAGGAGAGTTGAACAAATGTTTGCGTTTCCTGTTCAAGAAAAGTGTTCAGTGCACGACCACCCCGAGTACGACTCAAAAAGTGGGATACAGACCAAGGTTGTCGAGCAATGTCAATGGAGCACTTGATGGAAAGACAATTTGTTTATTTGTTTGTGTTAGCTTTGGGATGTGGTGTTTATTGATCTCCGCGTATAGACATCATTAAAGTGATTAGTTCGAGCTTGTTTTCGGAGCTTCCTCATAGATGTCAGATTGAATTGCATGAACCGTATTTATTTTTGGTGAACCGATAGTCGTTGTGAGGAAGTAGTGGAAACTGAGAAAGTGAGTTGTTCGTTTAAAGCGTCAAATGTTTGCAATGTGTCTTTTAAAGAAAAAGAAAGACACTATGCGTGGAGAAGAATCGTATTACCGTGAAAGTTTTGAGTGTGCAGTATTTGATTTGCGCATCATTAACATTGAAAGTAAAGAAATCATGTAAGACTGCATTCAACAAGTTGGATGTACCAGCTAATAACTACAGATATTATTAGCGAGTTTCAGTGTGTAATGCTAGTGAGAGTTTTGTTTCTTGTTTGTTGCTTTGAACTTATGTGTACTGTGTGGACGCTAGCAAGGAATCAGTTTAGTTTTTGTATGACAAGTGCGTTTCAAGCTAGCTTTTAAGCACAAGTGAATAATAAGTATGGATATTCCTCGTGAATTTAAGTGCACAATGCTAGTGATAGCTTTCTGTTCGTGTACTGTGTAGACACTAGCGAGGTTATTTTTAGCGCGTGTGAAGTGTAAATGGCAACCACAAAGTTCGAGCTAGTTTTTTAGCACATCCATGGAGTGGAAGCACTTAGTGGCACTAGTACGTGCGATAGCAGATGTCGAATATCATTAGTGTTCCTCTTTTTATGCTGCACAGAGATGTAATTGTTTATTTAGAGCACATACAAATATGTAGCTTGTAGGTGGTGCGTGTAAATCACAAGAATACAGCCACCATTGTGGGTTCGAGCTTAGCAAGCCACAGGGCTGCGCAAGTCATCACCTATCTCGCGCTCTGTTGCACACGTGCATTCGAACGGCAAAGGTGTTGAGTGCAACGTGGCCAATGACACAGTACTGCTCTCAGATCAACCGCAACACTTTATTTGCCTACGACAACACCACAAACACTGCACACCACCCACTGGAAAAGGCGGCGGGAGAAGCAACGGGTTTCGCTATGCCATAGGCGAAAATGCAGCACAAAGGGCACTCCTAGCATGTTACCACAGGCAATGACTCACGGTGACACGCCGCGAAGGGAAAAGTCATCCCTTGCGACTATGCTGCGCACTCGCACGATCGCTGACCAATGTGCCCGATCGACCTAGTATGGGCAAACTCCGTTCACGTTCGCCTTCAATTAGTGCAGCTCGGCATAGTAAGACCACGCACGAGCACGAGGTACAAATCTATGGCATAGCGTTCAGAAGAGCAATGTAAGAGTTGTGGAGATGGGTCTGCCCTCCACAGCTTACTCTGCGAGAGTGGTCCGAGACACGACGCTCCTCCACTGGGTTTGCTGACTTGCCGGCACGGCGCACAGAAGGCACCACCAAGGCTCGTCAGCAAACGATAGCTTTATTGACCCCCAATACCAGAGGTAACATCTTGGTCTTCAATCAGTATGGGCCCAAACATTTGGCCGACAGGGAGGTAGAGATGCCTTTGGCCGTGTCACTCAAGACGTGGTTGCGCCTGAGGACTGAGGTCGCCGACATTGTAATGCACGTCCCGATGCGACCGGTCGTACTGAGCCTTCTGTCCAGCTTGCGCTTTTGCCGGGTTGGAACGGGCCAAGTCAAGGGCTACATTCATCCATGAGCGCAGTTCCGCCACGTAGCCAGACAAGCAGACTTTTGTGGTGCACGCCCCACTGCCGCTCCGCAGAACACAGTCCATGGGGTTTGGCAGCTCTCTACCAAAGTTGAGAAATGCGTGCGTCTACCTATTTGAAAGGTTCACTGTTGACTGCAAGGAGAAACCTATCCTTGCAGTCAACAGTGAAGGGGCGTCCCAATCCCTGTGTTGCTGGGCAAAGGCCGTCAGCAAGGGCTTGAGGTTCCTGTTAATCCGCTCTGTCGAGTTGGCTTGTGGGTAATACGTGGTTGTCTTGCGTTGTTTTATGCCAAAGGCGGCACATGCATCCACAAACACCTTGGCTGTCAAATAGGACACATTGTCCGTGATCAACTCCACAGAAAAGCCAAAGCAGGAGAAGACCCTCGATCAATTTGTCTCGGATTGCACATGCCGTTAACTTCCGAAGGGGATAAAGTTTGACCCATTTCGTGAAGTAATCCGTAGCAGCCAGAAGATAAACATGACCTCGATGGCTTCAGGGGAAAGGTCCCATAATGTCACAGGCCATGAGTTGCCACGGTTTTTGGCTGTGGATCGGTTGCATGAGCCCAGGGGGTTTGCCTGCACAAGCTTTCACGCATTGGCGCACGCAGCATGATCGGGCATAGTGAAGAGCGCTGCTCCTCATGCCTGGCCAGGTGGCACAGCGACAGAACTTTTGAAAAGTCTTAAGGCCACTAGCATGTCCGGCCAACCGCAAGTCATGGAAATAGCTCGGAGTAGCTTTCCTTAGACTGCGGGGAAACACTATCTTAAAAGATTCCAGGGAAGCTTCTTCAGATGCGATGTAACACAGGCGAACTCCATCAGCGTCCAGCAGATAGAAATCCAATGTGCCAGCAACAATGCCAGCTGCATCGCACTCAGCGCCAACAGCAATACCAGCTGTCAGTGTGCACCCGGCGGCTTGGCCGCTCGCCCCTTGGCCACTCTGCCCAACAAATCGTTGACGGGCTCAGACAGCCCGCCAACGATTTGTTGACAAAACGGATCGCTCTGCTGTGCCTTGAGCAGCTCTGCTCTGCTAAAGACGATACCGGCAGAAGTGACAGGGTCAACCAGGTATGCGTCCTATCCCACGACGGTAGACTTGGAAGTGACTTCGCCAGCGAGGGTTGCGACATTCGAGCCATTGGAGGCAAAGGCTACGGTCTCTACTTGGTGTTGTAGCACTCTAAAACGCGGTTCCGAAAACACAGCGTGGTTTATAATGCATCTCCGCCATCGTTCCAACTCCCTCTTCTTTTTTTAGCAGAATCTCCACTACCAGTTCATGGCCCAAGTGTTGTGCCAGAAGAAGAAGAAATGTACGGCACAGATGGCCCCCCCCCCCCCCTGCAGACAAGTGGCAATGGGCACTTGAAAGAAAAACGATCAAACGGAGCTTGTCAGAATGGGTGCCGGCTTGATCCTTTCAATTCTGACTGTGTTTTCATGCCCATTGCGCAGGATTGTTCAGAATGCTTGATGTTCAGAATGCTTGATGACTGGGAAAGGACGTCATAGCAAGGCCGAAGAGCACGGCGAGACGCATCAACACGAACAAAAACATGTGAAGATGTCCGTAGGTTTGCCGGCAGAAAAAACGTCGTTCTTAGTGTGAGCTGAAGTTGGTGATGCGCAAGCTTTGCATGAAGATCCGCAGACGCTGGATGAAAGAAGATGGATCCGAAACACATTGCGTAGTAACAGGGCTGATGGGGTCTCCAGGCAAACGGAGTGTGCAGCCATAAACCATCTCGGCTACAGAGCAGGCAAGTTCTGGCCGAAATGTTTAACGAAGGCCGAGAAGCACGATGGGAAGGTATGATACCAAATCTTTGGCGTGAGGCTGCGAGGCGAGTGCTGCTTTTAAATGTCGATGGAGTCTCTCGACAATGTCATTTGATGCTGGATGATACGCAGTTATGCGAATGCGCGCACAGCCCAGTAGAGATGTGACAGAGGGGAAAAACGCTGACTCAAACTGTCTGCCTCGATCAGTGGTCACCGTGGGTGGTACACCGAAACGGCTCATCCAGGTAGCAAGAAAAGTACGAGCAACTGTTTCTGCCATGGTGTCAGGCATCGGAGCTGCTTCAGGCCACCTAGTGTACCTGTCAATACACGTAAGCAAATACGTATATCCCCGGCATGGATGTAAAGGCCCGACTATGTCCAAATGAATGTTGTCGAAACGTGTATCAGGGAGAGGGAATTTGCCCCATGGCGGCTTGGTGTGCTGTTGTACCTTGATACACTCACACGCTGTGCAAGTGCGAACCCAGTCACGAATGTTAGCGCGTATGCGAGGCCAGACATAGCGTTCAGTGACCAGGTGTTGTGAAGCTCTTACGCCTAGGTGGCAGATGGAGTGGAGGGTGTCGAAAACGCTACGTCGTAGATGTGAAGGAACACAGATACGAGTGCAGTTGTGTGAAACATCACACCAGAGCATAACATCGTCTTCGGGGAAGTTGACTTGTTGCAGCCGGAGGGAAGTAGAGGATCGGAGTCGTGGAAGCTCATCGTCTAATGTCTCTGCCTCCGCGAGCGAAGCCAATGAAAGGTCGGTGGTACCTGTCGTGGCATTGATTGTAATACAACTTAGAGCATCTGCTGCACTGTTAAAGCTGTTTTTTATATAACGTATGTCTGTTGTGAATTCAGCAATGAAAGCAAGGTGTCGAAGTTCTCTGGGACTGTGCGTGGCACTGCAGGAACGTACAGCCGAAACAAGTGGCTTGTGGTTGGTGAGAATGGCAAATTTTCGCCCTTCAAGGAAGACCTGAAGTGCCACACCGCAAGGTAGGCTGCGAGGAGCTCCCGCCCGAAAGTACTGTATCGGTGCTCAGTGTCGCGTAACTTGCGGGAAAAGAAGGAAATTGGAGCCCATGCACCATTGATCCATTGATGAAGAGCGGCTCCAACTGCTTCTGAAGAAGCGTCCACCATGAGGCAAGTGGGAGCAGTTGGTGAAGGGTGGTGCAGGAGGGTGACCTGTGCGAGTTTGGTCTTAATGGCGGCAAAAGTTTGATCCACGACTGTGTCCCAGGGAAGTGCGGCTGGCTCGGCTTTCGAAGTCGAGAATAGTGCCTCCAGAGGCTGCAGCAGTGTAGAGCATGTAGGGATGAAGTGGCGATAAAAATTGACGAGTCCGAGAAAACGTCGCAGACTACGTATGGACGTGGGAGGCAGGTAGTCGAGGATAGCTTGAACCTTGTCAGGTAGAGGGGTGATGCCATCTTTAGTGATCTGATGGCTGAGGAATGCTATCGCCGAGACTCCGAACTGACACTTTTCTGCATTGATGACAAGGTCATAATCACGCAGTCAAGTGAAAAGCTCACCTAGATGTGCCTTGTGCATTTCAGCGTCCTTGCTGGCAATGAGAAGATCGTCTATATAGGCGAAACAAAACGGCAAGCCTTTCGCGACTTCGTCTATAAAACGCTGAAATGTCTGAGCTGCGTTTCTCAACCCGAAAGGCATTCGTAAATACTCATAAAGCCCAAATTGGGTAATTATTGCAGTTTTTGGAATGTCAGAAGGCTCAACGGGGATCTGGTGATAAGCTTTTACGAGATCAATCTTCGAGTATACTGTTGTGCCGGTTAAAAATGCAGTGCAGTCCTGAATATTGGGTAACGGGTATCGATCTGGAACGGTGACTGCGTTGAGAGCCGGATAATCACCACAGGGCTGCCAGTCATTGTTCTTCTTAGGAACCATGTGTACCGCCGACGACCACGAGCTTGATGACGGACGAATGATCTTCAGCTGTAACATATGTTCGAACTCCTTGCGAGCAATTCAAAGTTTATCAGGGCCCAGTCGGCGAGGGCAGCAGTGAACAGGTGGGCCTGTATAACGATGCAGTGGGTCACAGTGTGCTTGGGGGTCTTATCCATTGGAGACTGCATTGTAATCTCCGGAAACTGGTTGAGCAGAGCTGTATAGGGTGACGTAGGCGTTTTCACGAAAGTGGGGTTTAGGGCCGTAGCGCGTGACAGAAAACCATTGACCAATAAACCGGTGCAGCTATCCACCAGGCGACAGCGGTTCATATCCACGAGCAGATGAAAATGCCTTAAGAAATCAGCGCCTAAGATTGCGTAGCGTACATCTGCTATCCAAAACAACCACTGTGGTTTTTTCTTGAGACCGACATCAAGGGTCAGAGGTTTCTGTCCGTATGTTGCAATGACAGAAAAATTGATCGCTTGTAAAGGAGTTCTCGCGGAGACGCCGGTCAATTTTGGACGCTGGAATTATGCTGACTTCTGCTCCAGTGTCCACCAACAAGCGAAGACCTGTGGTTTTGTCGGTGATGTGGAAGAGACGGCTTGACGAGTGGCCTTGATCGCCCGCCGCTGTTATTGACGATCGGCCTGGGCGTTTCCCATGCCATGAGCAGGGTGGCACATCTGCGAGCCGCAGCACGAAAACGCCGGTGATAGTGGCATGTGTTCTGCGATGAAAAGCGGTGCTAGGGCTGGTTGAGAGACCGTTGCTGAGCAGGCGACGTGAGCGGTAGTCGTCGTGGACGAGGGTGGTCATTTAAGTCGCGAATGCTCAGCAATTGCAGACGTAAGTTGGCGACTTCAGCTGCCAGATCTTTTACCGTCTCTCGAAGGGAATCTGCTTTGGAAATATCTGAGATGTATGGGCAGCGTTTATGACTGCCGGAGCAACGCCCATCATGTCATCGGCCATTTCTGCTAGCTCGGACAGAGTCTTGTCTTAAGCTGGGACGAGAGCCATTCGCACGTTAGGGGGAAGATGCTGTAGAAACAACTCACGTAGTATGGAAGTTTCCGAGCAGGCCGGCTGGTCCCCAAGCAGGTGTTGCAGGTGATGCAGAAACTGTGTGGGACGGTGGTCCCCGAGCTCCTCGTTGCACAGAAGTTTGCTGAATGTGCCGATGCTTAGGCGGAACAAGTCGGTGAAGGAGAGCCTGTTTGACTGTCGTATATGGAGTTTCACCAGGCCGGCCCACGAGGATGTCGCGTATTTCGGCCATTGCCTGTGGCGGCAACGCTTCAATGAGTAGCTCATGCTTGCGAACTTCTGATGTGATGCGATGAATGCGGAACTTGTTCTCGACTTGAATGAACCATAAGGAGGGATCGGTAAGCCACAGCGTTGGTAGCGTTATGGTATTAGTACCTCCGACAACACCCAAAGAGGGTACATGGCCAGGTGCAGTGGCAGCAGTACGAGGGCCGAGGTCGTCGAGATTCTCACGCTGCTCCATGGAAAGTCGCGTTTGTAGTCCGGGTCACCAGTAAATGTAGCACTCTGAAACACGGTTCCGAAAACACAGTGCGGTTTATTAATGCATCTCGGCCGTCGTTCCAACTCCCTCTTCTTCTTTTCTTAGCAGAATCTCCACTACCAGTTATGTCCCAAGTGTTGTGCCAGAAGAAGAAGAAAAGTACACCACAGTGTGAATGCTCTTGGGAGTGGCAGACACAGGTGTCAGACGCCGAAACGGGGGAACGGGGGCGCACGACAGGGTGTCGGCCACCACGTTGGAGCTCCCTTTGCGGCAGCGTACAACAAAATTGTGCTGCTGCAAAGCCAACATCCAGCTTGTGAGGTGGCCTGAGGACTCGCACAAGTGCTTAAGCCGTGTTCTCATCTCGAATGTGCAGAGCAGTTGAAACGCAACATCGTCGTCGAGACGCTGACAGCTCGCCATAAGCACCTCCTCAATGTCTTCTCATTTGTGAACACCACAACGTTCTCTACCAACACGTGATCAATACACAGTCGTCTGCTAGCTTGTGTGGCCCACGTGGCTGTTGTAACCCATGGCAACGACGCCGTCAAAAAGCGTGGCGACCGCATGTGGTCAGATGGCCACAATGGGTGGCACGGTTCCGGTACCGCGAGATGTGCATCGCATTTTGACTGGCGGCCGCACAACTGGCCTCTGGTGAGTGAAATGCAATGGCGAATGCCAATATCTGTTGTCTGCCTTTATTTTGAATTTGTAAGTTGAATAACTTCTGTTTTCCTGCGTCAAACTTGAAAATTCTTGTTGCAATATCTCAGCACAATACAAGCAACCCCCGTTTCATTGCAAAACTCAGCGAGTGAAATTTCATTCCAGGGCCCCTTTAAATGAATAGCGGCAATGCGGCGATGCTTGCGATCGTACTGAGCCTTCTGCTGAGCTCTAAACGACGCCAAACTTTGCCTTGCTCTGCAGAGAGCTCAACAAAACCTGCCCCAAAGCGCTGACATGTAAGCAGAACAGTCTGAGGGCGTCTCCTCGTCCTCGAGCTGGCACCGAATGACACTGGTCAGCAGGTTTCCCAACTCCCTTCTTAAATTCAGGAAGGCAGGAGAGACATGAGTTGAGCGATTCTCGGATGTTCGGATTGCGAATGTGAGTTCACTCAAGTGGTCTGCCCAGTCCCTTTGACTTTTGGCAAAGGCTGCCAACACTGGTTTGAGCATGCGATTGACTCGCTCTGTCAAATTGGACTGGGGATGGTAGGATGAAGTGGTGCAGTGAATAATTCCAAGAACGGCACGTCACCAAACACCCAAGCGGTGAAATACGAGGTGCTGTCAATGATTTCACCTTGATTTCACTGTTTGACAAATGTGGCAGGACCGACAATAGCAGAAAATGTCGTGCTTCATGCCTGGCCAGGTCACTGTTTGGCTCCATTTTGTGAAAACACAGCGCGGTTTATTAATGCATCTGCGCCATCGTTCCAACTCCCCCTCTTCTTTTCTTATCAGAAGCTCCACTACTAGTTCATGTCCCAAGTGTTGTGCCAGAAGAAGAAGAAAAGTACGCCACAATGGTGTATGTAAAAAACTGCCGACGTGTATGTAAAAATAGTGTAGTGTATGTAAAATAGTATAGTATATGTAAAAAAATTCAGACGACGGAGGTGATGTCACGTGGAAACTATGTACTGGCTATGGTACTCGTCTGCTGATCTGAAGGTCGCGGATTCATCCCGTCCGCAGCTGCTGCGTTTAGATGGGGGCGAAGTGTTGAGACCCGTGTACTGTCCGATGCCAGTGCACGACGTTAGAGAAACCCAGATGATGACATTTACGGAGCCCTTCCTACGGCGTCTCTCATAATCATATCATGTTTTTGAGACGTAAAAACCCAGAAATCATCAGACCAATGTCGACAGGAAACACTCTAAAATGTCGCCAATGATATCATCGCAGCTAAGGGGGACGAATGTTGTGAAGTTTTTAAAGGCAACAAACTTGCACAGTGAGCGGCTGTAGATTGCTAATGTGTTGTCGCTACCGCACAAGAGCGACTGATTGCGATGCTGTCTGTGTACTACGTGCCCCCTGCTTTCAGTCTGTGTCCTATGCCATCCGCCAGCATATAGGCGTAGTGCGCTCGTTTGGCGGCGCTACCGCTCTCCGACCGTAGGATACCGTCTCAAGCGTGGGATGATATTCAATGACAACAACGACCAGACCATATCAATACAGGGCGAGGAGGTAACCAGAGTAAAATTAGGTACGAACAGAGATTAAGGAATATGAAAGTAAGTAAATGGGCAACGAATGTATTCGGATATTTGTATAGGAAGAACGTTGACTCACAATGAAGGAAGACAACTAGGAGGCTTACCAGTAAGTATACAGCCAGTAACGAAACGGATGGGACGAAAAAAGCATTAAGAGCATGGTCAGAGCGGCGAAGAAGTCGGATTGGATAGCAGCAGTGGATAAGAACCGATATGAGCAACTACAGAGAAGGGAAAGACGAAACCAAGAGAGAAAAATTGTCCGATAATTCAAAGGGAAGCGCTTTACTGTTTGAAGCAAGGTCAGGTTGCCTGAGAACCCGAAGTTACAGAGCGAAATTCAATAAAGAAGGAGACATATGTACGTACTGTGGAAAAGCTAGGGAAACGACAGATCATATTTTGATTGAATTGCGACGTGGTTTATTGACGTCTAGACGTCGAGGAACGTTAAAGGCGAGCTCCGACAAACGGCGAGCGTAAAGAAGGCACAATCCGGGCAGGCGCTCACTCGAGGCACGAGACTGTCGCCAACGCTGAGGCTTGCTTGCTTGCCTTCCTCATCTTCTTCTTCATTACAATTACCCCCGCGACGAGCGTAGCCATCCTGGCTACTTAAGGCGCAGATAGTATGACGGGGTCATAATAGGGCTTGAGGCTGCTGACGTGGACGATTTCCCGTCCACGACGACGTAAGTCTTGGGATGGAGTCAAGGGCTCCACTTCGTAGTTGACGGGAGATGTCTGAGTGAGAATGCGGTAAGGACCATGGTAGCGTGCGAGAAATTTCGACGAAAGTCCAGGCGTGTTCGGGGGGACCCAAAGCCAAACGAGGGCTCCCTTCGGGAAAGTGGAAAGCGAGCGGTCACAGTCGAGTCGAAGCTTCTGGCGGCCTTGAGCGTCTGTGGTCATCGAGCGAGCCAACTGTCGACAATCTTCCGCGTGCTTAGCAAGATCTGAAATCGGTGTGTATTCAGTGGTGTCAGGTGTGTAGGGCAGCACAGTGTCCAGCGTACACGACGGCTCGCGTCCGTACAAAAAGAAAGAACGGTGAGAATCTGGTGGTCGCTTGGGTAGCAGTATTGTATGCGTACGTGACGAATGGGAGGACGGTGTCCCAGTTGGTTTGGTCGGACGGAGTGTACATTGTCAGCATATCACCCAGAGTTCGATTAAACCGTTCTGTCAAACCATTCGTCTGTGGATGATATGCGCTCGTCGTGCGGTGAATGATGTTGCACTGAACAAGCAACGCTTGAATGGCATCGGAGAGAAAGACGCGTCCCCTGTCGCTCAAAAGTTCCCTAGGAGCACCGTGGCGCAGGACAAAGTTGCGTAGGATAAAAAATGCAACTTCTCTCGCAGTGGCTGTGGGCAACGCTGCGGTCTCAGCGTAACGTGTGAGGTGGTCCACGCCAACAATGATCCATCTGTTCCCAGATGTAGTCGTGGGAAGCGGGCCGTATAAATCGATTCCAACGCGGTCGAAAGGACGGCCAGGGCAAGGGAGCGGCTGGAGTGTGCCAGTCGGGTGTTCAGGTGGAGTTTTGCGCCGTTGACACTCAATGCAAGCGCGGATATACTTGCACACAAAGGCGTACATGCCGCACCAGTAGTAGCGTTGACGAAGGCGGGTGTAGGTCTTGAGAACGCCGGCATGAGCGCTTTGTGGGTCGTTGTGGAAAGCGGCGCAGATATCCTTGCGCATATGGCGTGGTATCACAAGCAGCCACTTGCGGCCATCAGGTGCGTAATTTCGTCGGTAAAGGAGATCATCTCGAATGACGAAATGGCAGGCATGGCGACGGATAGTTCTTGAGGCGGGACGAACGGATGGGTTTTCCACAAAGTCAAGGAGTTGGCGAACCCACGCATCCTTGCGTTGCTCCGACGACATGTTCACGAAGTCTATTAGCGAGAGGGAAGAACCCGACGGAGAA
>JABSTT010004465.1:0-23195 GCA_013339685.2 Hyalomma asiaticum | reverse complement strand
CAGCGTACACGACGGCTCGCGTCCGTACAAAAAGAAAGAACGGTGAGAATCTGGTGGTCGCTTGGGTAGCAGTATTGTATGCGTACGTGACGAATGGGAGGACGGTGTCCCAGTTGGTTTGGTCGGACGGAGTGTACATTGTCAGCATATCACCCAGAGTTCGATTAAACCGTTCTGTCAAACCATTCGTCTGTGGATGATATGCGCTCGTCGTGCGGTGAATGATGTTGCACTGAACAAGCAACGCTTGAATGGCATCGGAGAGAAAGACGCGTCCCCTGTCGCTCAAAAGTTCCCTAGGAGCACCGTGGCGCAGGACAAAGTTGCGTAGGATAAAAAATGCAACTTCTCTCGCAGTGGCTGTGGGCAACGCTGCGGTCTCAGCGTAACGTGTGAGGTGGTCCACGCCAACAATGATCCATCTGTTCCCAGATGTAGTCGTGGGAAGCGGGCCGTATAAATCGATTCCAACGCGGTCGAAAGGACGGCCAGGGCAAGGGAGCGGCTGGAGTGTGCCAGTCGGGTGTTCAGGTGGAGTTTTGCGCCGTTGACACTCAATGCAAGCGCGGATATACTTGCACACAAAGGCGTACATGCCGCACCAGTAGTAGCGTTGACGAAGGCGGGTGTAGGTCTTGAGAACGCCGGCATGAGCGCTTTGTGGGTCGTTGTGGAAAGCGGCGCAGATATCCTTGCGCATATGGCGTGGTATCACAAGCAGCCACTTGCGGCCATCAGGTGCGTAATTTCGTCGGTAAAGGAGATCATCTCGAATGACGAAATGGCAGGCATGGCGACGGATAGTTCTTGAGGCGGGACGAACGGATGGGTTTTCCACAAAGTCAAGGAGTTGGCGAACCCACGCATCCTTGCGTTGCTCCGACGACATGTTCACGAAGTCTATTAGCGAGAGGGAAGAACCCGACGGAGAAGCCGTGTCGGACGCTAGCATCTTGCCTCTAACTTTATCACTTTAAGTCTCTCTATAATGTACACTGTTAATTATGCAATAGGATTATTTGCAATGAAAAGAGCCGGGATGATAAACAGCCGACAATACGATGGTTGCAGCCACCGCACACGGAACCCTTCGCAGCCGTTCTTTCTTATCGCACAGCGCTGCTCTACGTTTCCGTCCCGGCCAATCGAACCTCACCGACCGGGTCAGAATGCCGTGTTGATTGTTGCTTCCATCTGTAATATGCACAATTTGCGTTTTCTGTGAACAATGGTGCTGAGCAGTTACATTTGCTACAAATTAATTCGACTCATTTGAATCTTTGATGTGAGAAACGAGCCGGAATACTTGCAGAGAAGCTTTTGGCAAAATTGATTCTTTGGGACTCTTGTGTACATGCACAGAAAATCATCCTTCGGCAAGGTGGCTGTAGATGCCTCGCCTTGTAAGGGGCCGTAGTATGAGCTTGTGACGACAGACATCTGAACTGGGCGTGCCTCCTGTCTCTTCGGCGCGGCACCATCTATGCGCAACAGTGGTGTTTTCTTCAGTATATGTTAGAAAACTTTGAGGATGGTGAGCGGTGACGAGGAGCAAAGGTGCATACGCTGTGACCTCACGTCTGGCGGCATTCAAGCCGTGCGTAACAGCAGCAATACGTCATCCGTGTTCGAATGGCTCAATATCTGTTCGAATATTGAATACAGAGTAGGAGGAAGGGATAGCTGGAGGGTATTGTAGGCGGTCACAGTAAAGCATAGCAGGAGCTGGGAAGGGAGGTGAAGGTGAGGGCGAGTGGCGCGAAATGGACTAGGAAAGCAGGAAGACGTCACAACCACACATTGCCCACCAAGCGATTTTAACTTGGCTTTCAACAGAAATCACGGAACAAGCCGTCACATTTAGTCACATGGCATATCCCGCCAAAAGCCTTGCAACTGTTCGTCACGGGAGTATTCATGAGGTGTAGGTGAGCTTGTAAGTAATAAAAAGCCAGGATGGCCAAAAGCTTCGCTCTTAGTCCTGCCTTGCACCACTAGTACAAGTTGCTCATTTTCACAGCGTAAGCTGTTTGAGATCGCAAAAAAGGCCTTTTTTTGGTGCCGTGGTTGTCCGCCGCCGCCGCCGACGCGGTGTCCGTAACTGCTATAAGGCAAATTTTAGTAAATATAAATAGGACCGAGGAGGATTCAACCCAGTCCGTTGAGTTGATTCGAACCCACACCTCTGCGTGGCAGTCGAGCATTCTAACACAGAGCTACGCTGGCTTGAAAAATCTTTTCTAAAAGACCAAAACAGGTATAACGTTTGACGATGAATCGCATCAATAAAACTAATGTTACGTGGTAGAATAATAATACGCAACTACACGTCGCGGAGAGTGGATGCATAACGAGTTCGAGGAATCATTTCAAAGAACACAGGGCTGCATGCTTTGTAGGCTCTGCACCAATTACGGGGGCATCATCAACATCATCATTATGAAACAATCTTCTTCAACTTCTCCGTCATCATTATAAAAAACGCTGCCTTTATCGTGCCGTATCGTGCCATGCGTCACGCGGCAGGTGATTTGGCTCTTCGATTACTGATGGCGCCTCCTCGCAAGGTGCGCAACGTGCTGAAGAAGCGAATCACAGAGCTACGGGCGCGGCTGCAGCAAGGCAACGTCTGCCACAACAGATAGCGGTGTAGAAGAGGCACAAACCTCAGCTCGCCGTCGACATCGGGCCGAGAGTTCGGTTCGTTCTCGTGAAACGACGCCACGAGACTCTCTAAGATGTGCACTTTTACAGATTTGCACGTTACAATACCACCGTGATTATTGCGTAGTGGGTACTTCCCTATGTGGCGAAATGACAGAGTTATGGCGCAGAGGATACCTACCACCTCTACTTGCACTAGTTTTGCAAGAGTTTAAAATGGCCTCTAAGAAGGTCGCTCCTCCGGCTTACGCTGTCACTGTCCTGCGGTTCCGCGCAGGCTGACTTCTTTTGTTGTGAAGGTATTGAGCGCTTTCTCAACTCTGAACTTTTTACTGGTGTTGGCATATTACCACACTATTGCTTTGCACTAGGTACAGAAGCGCTATGAGGTAGGTTGAACTGCTTGGTTAGTTAGAAGATATAGGCTGTGTGACGGGATGCTGAGCGCAATCCCAGTATACGCATTATCATCGTTATAGTTGGTTAGTTAGTTAGGTTTTATGGCGCCTAAGCGGCTAAGGCTATCATGTCCCAGACACAGGGTCTTCACTTCGAGAAGATTGTAACCTCGATGAGCTCTTGCCCGGGCAAGGGATCCGATTGTGCCAACTATTGTGTAAAGACCTCGTCCCTCTTCTCGACATGGGAAAGTCGGTGAGGACAGCAACCTTGGTGACATAATGCCAAGTAATGATGTGCGGTGCGATCAGTATAAAGGCCTAGAATTTGTCATACTAAACGTGCGTTAAATAGTAGTTAATTAATATCATGAGGGTCGCGTGGAATATCAACATGTGTTGGTGGACAATGTTTCGTGCAGTACAAGGCTACGTTTTGAAGTTTTCCTGAAAATACTGCTTCTTTAAAAAGTCAAGACGCATGATGTTTCAACAAGTGCATTTTCGCTAGATTCAGTGAAAAGTGAATGTAGATGTGTTCATTATCAAATATAATAAAATGCGTTTTCCTCAGGTTCTCAAATTCTCTGCAAGAAAAATGATGTGGTGTACTGTTAGCTCTTCTCGGTTCCTTTCACAATGGGGCTTGTCTTGCTTTGTTAGTATGAAGCTGTGTGTAATGTGTGTATGGCTATGCGAAGACGGCATAGTATTATCTTTGACACTTTCTTTGCGCACGCAAGATTTCCATTCACCTAAAAGGGCTTTAATAAGTGTAGCTTGTTATTGCCTTCTTCATTCCTAGTAAACTGCCTTTGTCCCTTAGTTTAGATTGTATAATTCCATCAGTCTCTAGGAGGTACGCTCATTTTCGTTATTTGTTTGTGTTGAGCCTGTGCTGCGCATAAGTCAGCTCTCTCATTGCCCCTAATTCCTACTTGGTTTGGAACCCAGCATATTTTAATGTTTTGTTGTCGTGTAGTGCCTTTTATTAAATTGTGTATGGCATCTCCCACTAGTGGTGGGGACTGCGTTTCTCGAATAGATAGCTGTGAGCACACTCAGAGAGTCTGTAATATATGTTACTATTTCGGAGGTTTCATGTACTATTTTTTCCATGGCTAGAGAAATGGCGTAACATTCAGCCGTAAAGATAGATGCACACTGTGGCAGCCTTCGTGCGTCTTCCCAGTTCCCTTGTGCCACAGCACTTCCAACATGGTGGTTGTTGTCCATCCATCGGTATAAAAAGTCGTAAAGCATCTGTATTTTTCCCTAGTGTATAAAATTTTTGATCAATGTGTTGTGCTGGGGCTTGCGTTTTAGAAAACTGTCATAGAGAAAAAGGCTATGGGAAAGTTTGCACCACGGCGGTAGAGGTTCACGTCTATGTGCAATGGAAGGTAACATGTCCAGTATCCCTAGGTTCTCGCAGATTTCTTCGAATCGTAGGATCAGAGGTGTAATGGCTTGTGATTTCTTGTTGAAAAGTATTCTCGAAGGAGAGTTTGTGACGAGTAGGTGACATACGTGTTTCGGTATGGACCGTACCTTGAAGATATATGCACAGGTCAGAGCAGATCTGCTTTCTAACGAGGCACGTTGGTTTCAACGTACAGCCTGGCATAGGACACGTTCTGCACGCTCCACATGGTATACGCAGGCCTGAGATGTGAACGGGAAAATTAGCATCCATGTACTGGATCTAATTCTTTAAGGTATGATGGTCTTGCTGAATCATACACAATGCAGGCGTAATCCGTAGTGGAGCGCACAGAGAGCGGTAGATATGCAAAAGGCATGTTCGGTCAGAACCCGACTGTTTTCGTGCCAACACTTCCAGAATATTCAGTGACTTGGAAGCTTTCTTTCTCAGGCTGTTATATGCCTTTGTAAAGTTTTGTCAAAAGTTATGCCTAAAAATTTTTTTCGTCCTTTACTGGGAGTATAACTCCATTTAGTTGCAGAGTGAAGTCAACCTGTGGGCCTCTATTTATTCAGAAATGAACAGCGACTGTTTTTTGCGGAGAAAACGTGAGTGCATTTCTGTCAGCCCCACTGGAAGTTGGTTCAAAGTGAGCTGTAGCTGCTCTCGCGTGTTGGCAAGTTGTAGAATGTGGAGGCAATGCAATTTGAAGGTCATCAACATACACAGAATACTTATGGACGGCGGAATGGTACTTACTATGGAGTTCATTTTTACTATGAAGGTGTTGTACCTAAAATGCACCCTGCGGCATTCTGTTTTTCTGGAGGAGGCTCTTTGAAAGGGTTGTGCCCAGACGTACATAAAATAAGTGATCGGATAGGAAATCTTTCAAGCAGTTTAGCATTCTACCATGTATACATAGGTTGCCTAGGTCGCGAATAATTCCGAACTTCCAAGAAGTGTCGTAAACCTTCTCCATATCAATCAAGACGGCTAGTCAGTGCTGTTGGTGTATGATTGCTTGACGGATTGTGTGTCCAGACAGCAAGATGATTAGTGGTGGGCACGTCTTTTGAAAATCCAGATTGGCGGATGTCAAGAAGTGACGAGTTTAAGAGTAAACATTAGCCTTATGTCTGGGCACCTTCCAATGATTTCGCTAGACTACTCGTGAGGGCTACAGGCCTATAACTACTTGTAACAGTTGGTTCTTTCCAGGGTTTCAGAAATGGTACGAGCACGCATTGTTTCCACGCTTTGGGTATTCTGCCTGATACCCATACTTTGTTAAAGAATTGCAACAGTGCTCCTATGGCAGCTTGTGAGAGGTGGGCGAGCATTCCGTAATGGATGTCGTCAGGGCCGGGCGCTGCCTTTTTGCCAGCGGACCGTACCTTTAGTATTCCCTGAAGTGTAATTAAACTAGTGTAAGACTAATTTATACTGCTACTGTAGGAAGTCGCTGTTTTTCTGCATTTGTTTGTACCGTAAGAATGTTTCTGTCTAGTGTGTGAAGCTCGAAATCTTTAGAAATGTTCACTAGTATATCAGCCTGTATGGCCAAGCTTGTTGTGTTCCAGGAGCTGTTAGCAACGGGAGTGTAAAAGGTGAAAAGTATACATCAAATCTATGAGCTTACTGCCGCATGTGTTTGAATATGATGGAATCCTTTATAGAAACACACAGCTTTTTCGGGCAGCCTTTTCTGCTTCTCGGCGGATATGGCGTTGCTCTGGCTCTTGCCTTTTTATAATGGATGAGATTTTCGTATTTTGGGTATTTACGAAACATCCCCAGTTTTATATTGTATTGTTTCTTTTTGCCTTCCCTTGCACTTTTGCAAATACCAGGATTTGCGATTTTGTTGTACTGCTCCTGATGACTGACGATAGCTAGGCGCGCAGCAATAATGATGCAGTACGTGAATAGTTCGTTTAACTCGCCCACATTTAGTTGTTCCGAGAAGACTTTCGCTAAGGAGGCCTGTTCTTAGAACAGTGCCCAGGCGGCTAAGTGCAGTTTCCATCGACGTGGTTTCGTTGGGATGATTTCAGGTGGAAATGACAAGGTGGTTTTAACAGGAATGTAGTAACAGCCTTACGGGTCACCAATGACATCCCATTTAAAATTATAAAAACTGCTAGAGAGGGAAAAAAATTACAGCATATCTACGGAGTGAATGATGATGAGTGGGCGAAGCTCGGGAGGTTCATCGTAGATCGTGCCGAGTTCCGGATTAATTTACTTAACGCGCACGCTACGAATCCTCATGGTCCAACTATGCACATGTGAAATCTTCCACCGGCACTTCATTGCAAGTTCAAGATCCAGTGCATATCTATATATATATATATAATATATATATATGGGTTGCCGGTGAACGCTTCTCCAACGCGAGCAGTCGGTATTTCTCAATCAAGAAACTCGCTAGGAGACGCTGCCTGCGCCAACGTACTCTCTCGCGGGTGAGGGCGCGTTCTCCTTCTTTGCGAGCTGGTACAGCATTCCTCTAAGAAAGAGCGTTTCCATAGCCAACGCGCGCCTTTGGCTCTCCTTTGGCTCTCTCTCTCTCACAAGACAGCAGAGGCACGCGCCGTGAGGCAAGCGCCGGGAGGGAGAAGGTGAGAGGCACGCGCCGGGAGGCACGCGCCGAGGGCGAGCGCGTGCCTCCGGCACGCGGGTTACGCCTGATGACTGACGCGTGACAACGTTGGACTAAGCGGAGATTCGCCCCTAAAACAAATTTAAACAGCTCATTTTTCCCCGTGCTTGGAGAGCAGCATGTCGGTTTACCTGTATTAAGCAGGCAGACATCATTAAAGGGATAAAATCCTCTAAAATACGCCCTCTCGCGTTTATATAATCACTGCTTCAAAAGGACGAGTGTGCATTAATACCGACAACTATCAGATATGGCTCTGGTAGGTGTCTAAAAAGCACTTATATATCATGAAGTGGGACATTCAGATGTGGTTCCATATATAGCGCACATAGTGTAATGGTTTTAGTTAAAGGGACTGTCCTACCGTCCTTCATCGCTCTCCCGTTTTTGGCTCAATAGAAAGCGTACCTTTCGAAGTGTCCAAGCATGCAGTGGTTCTCCAGAAAACTGAATAGAAATTATTAAAACACAATTTTTTTCATCCACGAAGTCGCTCCCTTCCTAGTGTAGGCATGCCAGCAACACTGGGTACCGCGCAATGATGTGTCGTCGTCTCCTGGAAACCCTTTCGGGCGCGGGAGGCATCTCAACGCGAACCGGCTTCAAGGTCGACATTCCAGAGGCGACGACGAGGAGGAGAGGCGAGGGAAGTCGGCGCGCGGGGTGCGTCTCGGACATGCAGCGGGGCATGCATGACAAGTGCAGTACTACGCGCCTCCGCAGGCAGACGAATTCGAAGGCAGCGCCACCTGCGCCACCCCGAAAGCAGCGAAAAAAAGAACAAATTGCTCTTGCAGGCTATAACAAGGTGTCTCGTAGGGTGAAGTACGCTTGCAAGACATACATAATAGTTTTCAGCAGAGTATGCCATACCTGCGTGGGGCTGGTTCTCGTACACTTGCAAATGACGAACACGCTGTGGGTGTCGCTAGCAGCGTTTTTTTGCACCACTTTCAGAGCGAAATAAAAACATATTCCTTTTTTGTGGGCTGAAAGCGTGCTCGTTGCCGTAAATGTGACGCACGATCTGCCCAATTTACCACAATCTTAAGGAACTTTTTTGAGCGGTAGACAGTCCCTTTAAAGGAACCGTTATCCTACACCCTCGCAGTTCGTTTAAAGCTTGCGTTCCCGTGTAGGTACGTCGTTTTTCGACTACATAGTGCATCTCCAGAGAGCCTATTCGATTGTTCTCTGTCGCACCGAATGACTTATATTTTCTTAAAACGTTTTGTATGTTGCGGTCTCAAGTTGCTTTCCTGTAAGCACAAAGGCCAGGCATCAATGAGTTTAGTATGTCTTTTATGTCACGGTAATTTTTATTAGTGCGCGACAACTCCAGGTGTATTACGCCGTGTTTGGGTTTTTGGAGAAGGTGGCTAAATGTTGGTTTTTGTGCCGTGTTGTAATGAGAAAGGCTTATCTTACGGGACCTTGTCAGACCCTGTGATGGATTTTTGTTCCTCTTGGAGCGGTCAAGAGGCCTCTCGCCGCTTCTTAGGCACTGCCTGCGCCACTGAAGACGGAATGGGTGTCCATTGGCTCTTGCGTTTCACTGGACCGTCGCTCTAACGAGCGGCGTGTGCTTGGTGTCGGCTTTGTAATAACGGACGGAGCCTTCGACTCACCCTGGAAAGAGGTTGGTGGCATCTCGTTAGCTTCTCTGCTGCCCTGGCGGAGCTTGCAGAGGCCTCTGATGTGGCCGAGATGAGAGAGGGCAGGGCACCCTTGGCCTTCCTACCGTGGGGGCGAGTGGGTTTGCCTCGGCACACTAGACGCTGTCCAATAGACTGAAAAAGGCCGTTGAGGTGGTGCCCCCTTGTGTACCACATCGGCGAAAAACATCTTTAGTGCAAATAGCAGGGAAACGCGCTGCCTGCTTATCGGAATGTTATGTTTTCTTAACTTTTACTGGAATTATTCCTTTTCCTTTTTCCGAAGTGGACAAGCTCTGGAGTAGGCAGCGTGTCCACCGTTGCAGTCTAGAGCAATTAATCTCATTTTCATCACAGTTTTCAGTGGAGTGACCTGTTTTGCTGCACTTTCCGTAGGTAAGCTGCCCTCGCCAGCTTTGAGAAGCGGGATCAAATCTCTGGAATTTGTAGCAACGTAGTGGATTGGGAATGTATGGTCTGACATGAAGTTTCACATATCCGGCTTGTAGACTTTCGGGCAAGGTGGTGAAACGGAAAGTGACTACTAAATGCTTTGTTTGATTTCTGTGTTGTTCCGTCTGATCTTTACTCTATGTACATGTATTACGCTCTGTCCTTCCATCCGTCGAGAAGTTCTTCACTTAATATCATAAAGTCCTCATCACATACCACGGCTTTCACAGTGTTCAAGGAGCGATGTGCGCTCACAGAAATAAGTTTGTCACCAAAGGCTACAAAATGTGTGAGCTTGTATTGATCTGTGTCCTTGACTTCAAGGAGCAGGTCTCCACTTGCCAACTTTGTGGCCTGTAACCTGTACCAATGGTTTTCTTCAGGCACGTAGCAACCAGAAATCGTGAGATCGCGCTTGCTTTCGTGGATGGTTCTTGGCAGAATCGCAGTGAACAATGTGGAATTTCAGGAAGTTCTCTTGTTTTTTGGCCATAGCTGTTGTGTTGCGTCCGTGCTTACCCTTTTCTGGGCACGACCGCGTGTAGGAAGGTTAGGAGATCCCATAGAACATGGAAGGTATTCGGCAACGGCGCCTACCGCACACCACGGAGACCAACAAAGGGACGTGGCAGAACATGTAGGCACGTCTGCGCTACGCCAGTAGTACGCCATCACTATAACCCCTTCTGGTACACCCAAGGTTCGACAACCACACAAGGTTAACCCCTGCCGCCAGGAAAAAAGTACATTGAAGATAGGGGAGGACAGGAAAGATACAAAGTGCGAGGAAAGGCGAAGATGTGAGAAGACAGAGCGAGAGGAAAAGGCGACTGCCGATTTCCCCAGGGTGGGTCAGCCCACGGGTGCCGTCTACGTGAGGCCGGGGTCAAAGTGGTGTGTTACCTCCGCCCGGGGAGACTTAAAGGTCCAATCAACCGGCGTCGGCTCAACCCCCAGGATCCCTTTCCCCCGGACACGGCTAAGTCACCTACGGCGACACGTGGGAGAGGGTCGAAGCCCCACCCCCCGTTGGCTCGGGTCCGTGGTGTCAACACACACCAAACGCCTGCAGAAGCAGGTGGCCCTGCGGGGCATCGTGATAGTCATGCTACATTCGATATAATATCTCCTGCCGTTAAGCTGGTGCCATGCTATATTTGCTGTGACATTAATGAAGGCCACGGAAGATGGAGGATTTTTTAATGACATTGCTATAGATGGAGTGAAATTAGGCCGACTTGTGGCTCAACGAAACAGATTTACAAGGCCATGGGAGGATTTAAGGACAACGTTAAAGCAAATGACATATCAGTGTTGCAAAACATGAAGAAAAAGGACAAGAAAAGGAAATTAAAGCAAATCTACAATTTTGGTATAAGGTGGAAAGCCTCCTCAAGATGCTTAAGCGAAACTAACAAGGGAAGCTGCCAATTATAAAAGGGCAGACATTGCCACGGATAAATGAGCTGCTTTAAGGGAACGAGTCGAGCAATCCATGAGACCAACTCCCACGAAGCGTGAGAAGGGATATGTATGTCAAAAAAGAGATAATGCAGGCTATACCATCAAGCACAAGAAGTCAATAACCAGGCGGATATCAGACGTGTTCGTTAAAGGTTATTATACGACGCTTTTTCGGCAGTAAACACATGATGGCCGAACGCTACAGGGAGGAGTTGTGAGACGTGTGCCGCCACGTGACGACGGCGTTGAGGCTCGTCTGGAGATAGCCGTTATAGTCTACGAAATCAAATGAGCAACTGAAAATTACCGAATGTGGAGTCGCCATGTTACGATGGATTTGTGCTCCCTTGATCGTCAGATAGCCTAGATCTTGCAAAATGTTTTTAAAGGGCCCCTAAACTACACACGCGTTCGATTGATAAAATGTACCGCCTGCTTGTTTCGTTCTCTCCTGCGCAGCGCTCTGGCGGCCGCCCGGTGTTACTTCGTCGCCGTGTGCTCCTCGGCATGTCAGCTTGGTTTTGGTGACGTGTACAGAGGCAGAGCTCCTTTGATGGCTCAAGGACAAATGCAACATCCAGTTAGTCTTCCAGCAATTGCTCCATGCCTGTGTGTTCTTCCTAGTCGTATGTGGTTTGGTGTCGTTCGCGTATGTGCGTCTGTGAATTCGTAAGCGCTCCTCAACGCAAGCGCCAAGTCGCTCGCGTTCCAACACAATTGTACTGTCGCACATAGCGGAGGCGCGTCAACCGCAAGTGGACAACCTTTTGAACTGCGCGTCATCGACGATGTACGTCGCGTTACATTTGGAGAAGCACTTCGCGAGAAAACACCGGCCGGCTGCCGGTGCGTTTAATGATGCGTATGTGATCTTGATAGATATATGTTGTTCTGATTCCGAAAACAAAATACGCTAAGAAATCAAGGCTTGTAAGCTCTTACACCTGAGAGGCGTTACTACCTTAGACAACAAGATATTCATGCAAATATTGGCGAAAGGGCTTCAAAGTGTAATTACAAAGCTTATTGGGTCTAATGAAACATGACAATGATTCCAGGCCTCCATGCGTTGTGGAGAATGCGAATACCGGTTCGCCACGCACATGTGCATGTGAAATCCTCGAGGGAAATCTTCATGGATGGCGTTGTGGAACTTAAAAACATTTATAGAGCCTAGCCTGAGCCACAAGACTGTGCCGCTATCGCTGATTTACTGAAGCACGTGAAAAATCTCTAAACGTGTGGAGCACGTGTACGTGTACTTGATGTTCCTGTACGATGTTGAATAAGACAATAAGCAAAACAAGTGTCCTTGGTATTAACGGTAATGTTTCCAGTTCCTGTTGTGCCATCCCAGGCTGTTAATGTGTCGAATCCTAACGGGCGGTACTTTCCATTTTAAAATGGGTTAATTTTTTCAGACATCCACCTCCATGACGAAACTATGTAAAAGTTTCCTTTTACAACACACAATAATCATTCTGGAATTCTTCCCTTCCTGAACTGTAGCATGGATGACAACGATTACACATTACACTACTTTTGCTACGCCAATCGCTTCTCTAGACTGATCGTACAGCCACCCTTTGTCGCAGGAACGAGCCTTCGGACACTGGGCGGGACCATACTCTGCACGGGAAGCGCTAAACGCGTTGTTGCGCTTTTGGAGGACGAACGGTCTACGGGACAAACTTTAGCAGTGTCGATTTTTTCTCTCTCTCTTTGTTTCTGCTTATCACGTAAAATTACAATCATTTTTTATTGCCCTTACCACTTTTCCTCTGCACAAAGTAGCCAGCCGGTCTCAGAACTGGCTAACTTCTCTATATTTCCTCTTTTTTTTCTTCCCCTCCTCCTGCTCCTCCTTCTCCAAGCTAGAACTAGAATCTCAGGCGTTGCTAGAGAACAAATAGTGAATAATACAAATTTTTCATTATAGTCCACACTTCCAGATACGTCATGTAGATAAAATCTGAAAGTAACATTTTAGTGCTCCACCGTTTGCCTAATGAAATAATCTTTACTGTAAGCTTTGGTGTACGTGCTCACAAGTACTATGTCGGAGTTTCCTATAGCCGCCCTTTCGGTTCTCTGGAAGACAACCCAAAGGACGGATCAGAAATAAAAGTGTTCTAAACAAACGCCATGATGCTATATCTTTTGTCTCAGCTTTCACCTCATAGCAGAACATTTAGGACGTTCAAGATATCAATGTTCTTCAATAAGCCGTTTAATGTTGTGATGAGTGCACGTATTTCAAAGTGCGCGCCGTGTTTCAAAGTGCGCGCCATAAAAAATGAAAGCAAGACGAAGACGACGTTGGCACGAGCGCTAAAGAAGAATAAAATAATGAACAGGAACACCAATCCGAAAAGGCCACAAGTGCAGCTCTGAGCAATCGGAAAACCACACGGAGACAAGAACACCAATGATGAAGGCCCACGATGAAGATGGGTGATAAAAAGCGCCAAGAGAACGGGCGAGGGGAGACCAGGGAGAGACCGGGGAGAAGAACCGGAGCAGACGTGGCTGAGGCGTGGTGGCAGGAAGAAGCGGACCAGGGCGCGGGAGTGGCGGCCGAGTTCCTGTGACCAGGCCGCTGCAGGCTTCCACCTGGGCGTGTACCCGAGCGGTACAGCACCTGGCGTTGGCCAGGCTTTCCAGCATCTGGCGTTGGCCAGGCTTTCTACCAGCTTCCCATCGCCTGTTTGCCAGGCACTCCACCGGCTTCTCATCGTCTGGCGTTGGCCAGGCACTCCAACGGCTTTCCATCGTCTGGCGTTGGCCAGGCACAACTGCGGCCCCGGCTCGTGGTCTGAGCGTCGGCTGATGAGGAACGCCGAGAGGTTGCTGACCTCGACTCGCCCGACGCTACCTTCCCAGCGAGCGACACCTCGATCCAAGTCCGCTCCAAGTGCGTCTGCTGCCTCCACCTGGCCATCTACTTTCATGTGCCCACCAGAACGGTGACAGCCTCTTCTTCTGAACTATCTCTTTCACACCGTTAATTATTCTCTCTATCATTCATAGTTTTGTTAATTTATCCTCTCCTTCTTATGCTCCGTTTGTCTTTATCCTTTCTCCCGTTTTCCCGTGTCTGTAAATACAGCGAGTGTTGTTTGTTTGTTTTGTTCTGCACAAGCGGTCTCGTCTATCCTTTCTCGATGACTGTCAAGCCATCGAGTTTTGAACACACGAACTCAACACATGAACCTACACGAGGGCACGCTAATTCGGTAGCCCCGTGACAAATTGGCGTCCGCGGCGACAGGACGACGAGACCGTTTCTGCACTTTATTGTTTTTCACGAAAAAGAAAATGAGCGCATCAGAATCTCGTAAAGTTTTTGAAGAGTTGGCACGGCGAATAGGTTTGGAAGGTGAGGAATTTACGGCATGGGTTGATGCCCGAGAGGCTGCACGGCTACAAGAAGAGAAGGAGCGGTTAGAGTTTGAAAGGGAGATGGAGGAAGAGGAAAAAGAGCTCGAAGAAATGAGGTTAAGAACACTTGAGTTAAAGCTCCGACTGGCAGATGTGGAAAAAGCTCGGATGGAGAAGTTGGAGCGTAGCGAAACGCCGTGCATGAGCACATATGAGGGGGCGTTTGAGGATTGCTCTGTGGGTAGCGCTTTATTGAGGGAAGAAGTGAAGACGTTCTCTGGCGAAGGCATGACACCATGCCGCAATCTTTCGATGGGGTCAGAACTTGAGCTAGAAGATAGCATCCGCGTACACAGCAGGCAGACTGGAATGGGTTCGAAGGTGCTCGGTGAGGAAGAGGCCAGCTTTGCGAGCTTGGAACAGGGAAGTTCCACAAACGCTGAGGGATACTTTGGAGCCTCTAGGGGGCTAAGCGTTGTAGATGAGGAAAGAGTTCCTCACAAAATATCTAGTGCAGAAGATCTGCTAGTTTGTCTTGGTGAGGACAGCGAATGCCGTCGTCAGGAGTGTAGTAGGGCGATAGTCACGAAGACTACAAGTGTTCCGCCACCAGCGGTAACATATAATGAAAGCTTGGTCCTCGAAGACCACAGAGATAATTTACCTCCGGGGAGGTTGAGATTAACGGCAGATGAAAGTGCAGATGGTGATGTGTCTGACATAGAGCGCGATGTCCAAAATGGAAGCGATGATGTCTCGTGTGATAGCTTCACTGGCGTGGAACAGGAAAATTCCACCTGTGATGGTTTGTACTTTGGGACCCCTGGGGGGCCAAGTACAGATGATAATGAGAAAGAAGTTCCTCAAGGTCGCTCTGACCAAAGAGCAGGGGCAGTTAGTATGAGGGACAATGAAGAGTACCCTCTAGCGGATTCTAAGGTGATTGTCACTTCCTATTCATGTGGACCGCTGGAGGCGGCAGCCTGCGACATGGGCTCGGTCGCTGAGGACCAACTAGATGGCTCACATAAGAATGTGATGCTAACTTCAGATAGTGGTGAAGACGGGGACGTCTCGTGTGGTACAAAGGTGGTTAGCCGAGGTATTGAGAGGAACAGTGGTGAGTTCCATAAGGGTTACAGCGGCTTTGAGAAAAAGTGGGACGCCATAACATAAGCGCCTTGCAGATATCCGGTAGCTCTTCCTGGCTTTCGACACTCGGATATAAATAACAGTTCTTCTGGACATGCGGAAATTTGTAACAGTTGTTTTGAGATGTTTCACTACTTAAGAAGTGGCGGAAACATCGGTGCACTGCTAGCTCTCACCAAAGCGTAAAAAAAAATGTCATGACCTTCTGGAAGAGGCACTTAATTGTCATTCGTGGAAATGTGGTGCAATAATGTGATTGTGTCGCTATGCTTGTTCAGAGTGGTTTGTGGATTTTTGTGGTCCTGTGCTTATAGTGTTTCACTGTATATGGACTGTATTGGGACTGTATTGGGACTGTATTGGGACTACTTCGTGAATTGTGTGGTGGACTGAAACACGTGCACTTAGCGGCAGTTTTTTTTTTCTAAAAAAAGAACTTAATAAAAGGGGGGCTTATTGTGATGAGTGCACGTATTTCAAAGTGCGCGCCGTGTTTCAAAGTGCGCGCCATAAAAAATGAAAGCAAGACGAAGACGACGTTGGCACGAGCGCTAAAGAAGAATAAAATAATGAACAGGAACACCAATCCGAAAAGGCCACAAGTGCAGCTCTGAGCAATCGGAAAACCACACGGAGACAAGAACACCAATGATGAAGGCCCACGATGAAGATGGGTGATAAAAAGCGCCAAGAGAACGGGCGAGGGGAGACCAGGGAGAGACCGGGGAGAAGAACCGGAGCAGACGTGGCTGAGGCGTGGTGGCAGGAAGAAGCGGACCAGGGCGCGGGAGTGGCGGCCGAGTTCCTGTGACCAGGCCGCTGCAGGCTTCCACCTGGGCGTGTACCCGAGCGGTACAGCACCTGGCGTTGGCCAGGCTTTCCAGCATCTGGCGTTGGCCAGGCTTTCTACCAGCTTCCCATCGCCTGTTTGCCAGGCACTCCACCGGCTTCTCATCGTCTGGCGTTGGCCAGGCACTCCAACGGCTTTCCATCGTCTGGCGTTGGCCAGGCACAACTGCGGCCCCGGCTCGTGGTCTGAGCGTCGGCTGATGAGGAACGCCGAGAGGTTGCTGACCTCGACTCGCCCGACGCTACCTTCCCAGCGAGCGACACCTCGATCCAAGTCCGCTCCAAGTGCGTCTGCTGCCTCCACCTGGCCATCTACTTTCATGTGCCCACCAGAACGGTGACAGCCTCTTCTTCTGAACTATCTCTTTCACACCGTTAATTATTCTCTCTATCATTCATAGTTTTGTTAATTTATCCTCTCCTTCTTATGCTCCGTTTGTCTTTATCCTTTCTCCCGTTTTCCCGTGTCTGTAAATACAGCGAGTGTTGTTTGTTTGTTTTGTTCTGCACAAGCGGTCTCGTCTATCCTTTCTCGATGACTGTCAAGCCATCGAGTTTTGAACACACGAACTCAACACACGAACCTACACGAGGGCACGCTAATTCGGTAGCCCCGTGACAAATGTGTGCCTTTCCAGCCGAAAAGAACACCTCGGAAGCCAGGAATCATTGTAGCAACATCGCGGTGCAATCATGGGAGAAATCATCGTGGTGTCTGCACAATGTGCATTAAAATTAAGGAACTGAAATAACTGCAATAACGACTTCATTGAAGCCTGGCAAAAACATTATGGTTGAACGGTAGCGCCGCAGAACACCTATCTAAGCAACTTACTGTCGGGAAAGTGTGAACTGCAACTGCACAGTGCAACGAAAATAAGGGTACCGGTGGGACCGAGAGATGATTATGCATTCACTATCATCATTATTGTTTATATAAAATATGGCCGCCACGTTCTTGTTTCCTACGACAGGTCGCGGTGCTCGCTCGCTACCCTTTCAGAGCAGTAGTAGCGTGTGCAGTACTCTACCTTGCGTACAAACATTCGTATTATGTCACCAGGGGAACGAAAGGCCTCAGCTGACAGTAAGAACACTAAAGAAGTTGGCATACAATGTTTATTGGCAACCGCAAATGAAGCAGTGTACAGTATATCACTGTAAGCAAGAAACCCAAATGGCTTTCTATTTAATAAAAGTGCAAGGTGTAATTGAGCAAATGTATCTCGTCCTGCTCATTCAGGGTAACGCTCAAGGCACTGGGAAATAAAATGAGGCAATGTTGAAGTTGGGCTGGAAGCATATTGTGCCGTGTTTCACACTACATATCTGCGGTAAACAAGGTCAGTTTTATTAAACAAGAACCATAAAAAAATTCAAATGTAATGTCCGCAAGGTAAGACAGCTTTAATGTCCTATTGTGACGGCACGATGGCAAAGTATTATGAACCACAAAAAGAAATCGTCAAGCTGAATTTCCCTATATCTATAGCGCGCTTTTAATATACCCACTCTACAGCTAGTGTTTAAGAGCGTCAACTGATGTTTAAGGACAAGCGAAGTACTTGCCAAGCAAGCAAGGAAAAGTGCTTCAAGGGAACTATGGAAGGATTGCGTGTATAGAACAAGGGCAACAAATAAACGTAAGCGAGGTGCAGGACCTTGGTATAAAAACTTAAGCGTGAAGGCAAGGTTAGAAGGGTCTGCAGACTAACCTGAGTGTCACTTTTTATTTCCGTTACCCATATTTTGTGTCTGTGTCGGCATGACTTTCTGCCTTACCCCATTATTTTTTGTTTTGTTTTGTTTACAACGGGCTCCTATCAACCAGCTATAATTCGTGTTGTTCCAAGCACGCACACCCTTGGAAAACGCGATTTTCGGTATAATGATGGTGTAAAAAAAAGGCGGTTTAGGAAATGAAAACTGGGAAACGCATTGCAATAATACTCACACTTCATCTGAATATCAGTTAACGAATAAGAGAAGCCCCAACCTGGAGATAGTGCTTCGGCAAGGAAACATATTTATGGAGGTCATGATGGAACACAGTTTCACGCATCGGCTGCGCTTACTCGTTCTCTGATAATCAGCCTACACACGTAATAGAGGAAGTCTTAATGCATTTTTAAAATCACTGCACTGTAATATGAAGTGACGGATAAGTGGATAGCACTAACAATAGACTGCACATGACACGTGCACACAGGAAGGCGATATTTAGAAAAGCAATACACGAGGCACCTAGCAACTACAGTCATAGTACTATTCGTTTTAATTTTTCTGTCCATCTCTATATGTATGTCACAGTAGGAATGTCAGAAAATAGAATTTGGAAGTAATTACTGATTATACTCGTAAGTTAGGTATAATTTGTAATTTTCTTTTATTTAATAAATTGTTCTTACATTTCTTATACATCGTAGTCCATGCAGAGTGGATAAAATTAAAGAAAACGATGAACATAAGTACATCAAAAGCACAACGGCACTGCAGAGCACAAGTGTTCTTAGTCCGAGTCATCACTTTGTATGCGTTGCAATGAGAAATAATTTATTTAGCACATCTCTCCTAACAATAGTTCCTGGGCTTTCATATGCCAAAACAACAACACGATTATAAGGCACTGCTCTTAATCGTAATGGAGTGCTCTAGAAATTTTAGTGACCCGTGGTTCTTCGATGTTCACTGGCACTGCATCGTACACAGTCCTCTAGCATACCAGTACTAATTCCATTGAAACATGACCACCACAATTGGAATCGAACCCACATATTTCGGGTCACTAGCTGAGCACTGTAACGTACGTGTCCTACCAGGTGGCTAGGAGTACTTTTTTCTGCTGTTACGAAAGAGTAGCTATCCGAGCCTCCGCTCATCTGATTAAGTACAGTGATGGACTCCTACATAAACTGATACTGTATATTTCAGCACCGGGCAAACAATGTAAGCTGATTGTACCACATCATTTGCTGCATTGTTAAAACTAAACGTGCTTTTCTAATTAATAAATGCTTTGGGTCTCTAACCATTTTTGGGTGGTGCAGCTTCATATAGAAAACAAACTACTTGCACACAAACAAGGTGTTACCTTCATTCTGGACAGAGTGTGCTGATCTCATCCATTTACTAGAGTGGCAAAGTGAATTTCGCACTGATAATTTTCTCGTATGCATTACGAGGTATTATATTGCATTATACCGTCTATTCAACACAAAACTGCCCAAAATGTCCAGACAAACACGCCTCCATTCTCCTTCTCTCATCATCACCGCTTTCTGTTTCAAAGCAATGTCCCGGATACTGTGCTCCAGCTGAAGACTATGTGAGATGTTTCTTTTATTGAAAGACGGGCGTTTTCACACAGTAACCTGTTTTACAAACATTTACAGTGCCACTCACTGAAAGTGAACATTATGCGTAACCGGTTTTATCCATCATTGCTTAGCTTTTCCCTGTCATTGGTGTGCAAAAGGCATAACGCTATTACTGCACTCGATGCAAAAAAGAAATGATACACAAAAAACACCCACTACTGGCTTATTTGGTGCCCCTTTATATGCAATCATGGACATGTAGTTGAAGCACAACAAATATATCGCATCAGACGCACATAGGAAACGTGAAGCCTCCACAGTCCCTTCAGATTACTTTACGTATATCACTAAGCATTTGTGCAGCTAATCGACATACCTCAGACTGTAGGTTTTTCAACTTAGGGATCGTATCTGTGCGCCCTCTAAACTTTCGAGCTGTTCGTGGTGATGCGTAGAGTTCTGGAAGACTGTTGTTCCAAACGCGACTGTTGTTTTGTTAGCCTTGGCATGGGTGTTTTAGGCCAAGCTTCGCTTGGGTGCTAGTTATTTTTTTTTCTTTGGCCCTTAAAAGCAAAATGAACTATTGAAAACGACGTAAAGATAAATGGTAAAGCAACAATCGGTTTCAATGCACAAAAAAATCACAGCCATAAAATAGGTGCTCAGAAACAAAAACTACTTTGCAAGGATATAAGCCCCCCAGTGGCGACAGAAGATTTTAGGCAAGTCACAGCAGTGTTCACATGTGTACACTCTTCCATGTACTCTTCCATGTGGCAATCTTCCATGTGGCAGGAAGAACAAAAGGTGGCCACGGTTGCTATAATGGAATCGCGGCGACGCTATGATTCATGTCTGCCTAAGATTGCGCATGTGAATGACAAAAGGCATGCACGCGGCACTGTTCTCCTAGCGCATCTATGTTTGTGATGCCCTTAGTATGCTGTGTATGCCCTAGCCTCAGTTAGAGGTAACACTCACTTATTTAATGCGTGAGCAAATAAACACTTGTATAAATAAAATTTTTTCATAAGTCTATCCGAATGCCCAAAGGATCATAAAAACATGCAAATGTAATACATATCTTTCCAAATCTGTCCAAATACATAAAATGAGATTATATGTGCAAATGTAATATCTATATTTCCAAAGTTAATGTTTTTGTGAATGTTAAATGCCTATATTTAGTTTAATTCCATGGACTCTAGCATGCACTGGGCTGTGTAGCTTGATCACAGCATACCCACTTGTGTGCAGAAAGAGGGCAGCACAGTTAAGCTTTGTGCTGTGCCCCACGTTAATCTAAGCAAGTGCCTCTGTCGAATTCTGGTGAAAGAGGAAGCAACGTTTTTCCCACGAATGTGACACATTTAAATGACACACAAAGCTGCGCTTCTGGCCAGTTGGATAAGCTGCCTGTATGCACAGAACCGTAAGTATTGAGAATGCAAAACGGTGTATTTTTACTCACCGGTGCGTGCTATGCCCACGAGCTGCAAGGGTAATGCGCTTTTGTAGGGTGTTGTTTAAACAGACTGTACTTAGTTCTAGCGACTAAATGGGCGCGCTACCTGATAAACAGTGCGAACGGAGCAGCCGTACGGCCGGTAAACACAAAGGGCGAGCCGCCGCTGCTGGTAAAAAAAAAAAGAGAAGTTGCAGTCCTCACATGCGTTCCCGCTTGTGGCAGCGCTGTTGAAAGTACAAGGCATAAACTAGCTGTGGTTAAAGCGAACCTGTGTGATGCGCTCAAAGGAAATGACCGTGCTGCCGTACAAATGGAATCAAATAAGCGGCCTAAGTGGAATCGATACCGATAGGCTGCTGCTTAACCTGAGTTAGTGAAATCTGAAGACGTGTATTCAAACAATCAAGCTCACAACCTTATCTCATAATTACAAAAAAAATGACTGTTTACTTGTTACCACGAAAATCATGTATAAGCATGTTTTTCGCACACTTCAAATATATTTTAATGTTAAATTTTCGGCCTTGTTGAGTGCTCCTAGCAGGCAAATCGCAAACTATAACATGGCTCTAGGTCAGTTGTTCTACCCAACGCGTAAGCTGGTGGAACGCCCCAAGGTTTATTTTTACGCCATCTGCGGTGACTGCTGAAACGTGAGACCTTCCAGGCCCTGGTCACGCTTTAAAGGAAAATTGACGATTAAGACAGACGTAGTGTGCATGCCAAAGTATACGAACCCAAGGCATAGACCAGAAGGCTTCATGCGCTCTACGTTAATAAGAACGCGGCAATGGCGGAACGTTCTTTATTGCAGGCCCGGTACAACATGCCCATAATAAATTCTTCGTTCTCTCTCTCTCCCTCGCGCACGCACATGCGTGACCCCAAGTTTTCAACTTCAGCAGCTGCTTTTTTGTGCGGCTGAGACAGACTGCCGCGTGTTTGACCGGCACATTCATGTGAGGGAACAAAACAGGTCTTGTAAATAAAATTGGTGGGACGAACTCTCATGCACCTAACGACAACAGCAACTCCAGAACACGGAAATGAAATGTTGCCTTAAGCCATATGGTTGGATGTCGCCAAACGCGTACACTTTGCAGTACATCTATCCATCACCGATTTTTTTAAACAACACGCCTATGCGAATGCGTTACGTACAAAACGATGCAGCACGCATCCGCTGGCACCGTTCCCAGTTTTGAAAAAATATCTCTAGCGTTTGTAACAGTGATAGGAACGCCGTCGACAGCGCTAAATATCGCGCCAGCATCCGCTAGAACAGCTGCAGTCGACTGCGAAAGTAAACTACTTATAGCGATGTGGCTTTAGAAAACACATAAAAATGAATAGTCACTGAGAACGGTCATTCTCGAGCAGCACTGACCTGTCATAAACCTTCATTTCAGAACTATTTTTGAAGACACATTATATATCGGATTTTTGTCGCGTAACGTCAAGCATGACGACAGAAAGAGAACTGGGTAGTATCTGTAAATAAAAGCAATGGAGCTCTCAAGGTATGTCATTCGTGTGAACTCGACATGACATCGTTAAAAACGGGGTATATGTTAGCCTTTATCCCGCATCATCCACTTGAATCAAACCTATATACATGCAGCTAATTGAAAATTGTAGCTTAACCTAAGTAGCAACCTCATAAACATATCTTACAAATATTGATATTTGTGACAAACTAAAGGGAAAATCACGAGCGTTGTTACGAGTGGCATGTTTAGATGGGCTCGTTTTTCGATAGACGTCATGCTACTTTGACGTGAAATCGTCCACGTGCGCGAGTCATGCGCACGTGGACGTTTTCATAGTACGCGAGTCATGCACTCGCGTACTATAGCACCGATATCAAGGGCACTCACCTACAACTGACTCCGCATCATCGATATTTTTATGCTCCCGTTTGCTGAATGTCATTGCGTCGATGCTAAAAACTGATGGAATTTTGAATGCCAAAAAACTTCCATGCGATTATGACGCAGTCCTCGCATAATGGAGGAATCCGTATTTATTTTTACCACTTGTGTTGTTGAAGGTGCATTTCCTTGGTAATTAACTTGGGTATTTATCCGTTCTTTTTTTCATTTCGACCTGGTAAAATGCGGGCGCCGTGGCCGGGATTCCACTGCGTGACCTCGAGCCTAGCCGCTGAGCAACCTTGTTGGGTCGTCTCGTGAGTGACGCCGTGTAGACAGCTGCCGTTGATCAATTACAGAGTACAGGTACTTTTCACGAAAAATATGAGTTTCCGGCCCGTCGACAGAGCCCGAAAGTGAAACACAGGACAG
>JABSTT010004464.1:0-11438 GCA_013339685.2 Hyalomma asiaticum | reverse complement strand
AATACCAAGTCTATAGCCTGGGAAATTAATCAAAATCGACTAAAATACGACATTCTCTATTCCAGCCAGTTTCATTCGATTCGATCGGGGGCGCATTTTTCTCAAAAATACCAAGTCTATAGCCTTGGGAAATTAATCAAAATCGACTAAAATACGACATTCTCTTATTCCAGCCAGTTTCATTCGATTCGATCGATTCGATCGGGGGCGCATTTTTCTCAAAAATACCAAGTCTATAGCCTTGGGAAATAATCAAAATCGACTAAAATACGACATTCTCTTATTCCAGCCAGTTTCGTCGATTCGATCGGGGGCGCATTTTTCTCAAAAATACAAGTCTATAGCCTTGGGAATTAATCAAAATCGACTAAAATACGACATTCCGTTATTCCAGCCAGTTTCGTTCGATTCGATCGGGGGCGCATTTTTCTCAAAAATACCAAGTCTATAGCCTTGGGAAATTAATCAAAATCGACTAAAATACGACATTCTCTATTCCAGCCAGTTTCATTCGATTCGATCGGGGGCGCATTTTTCTCAAAAATACCAAGTCTATAGCCTTGGGAAATTAATCAAAATCGACTAAAATACGACATTCTTATTCCAGCCAGTTTCATTCGATTCGATCGGGGGCGCATTTTTCTCAAAAATACCAAGTCTATAGCCTGGGAAATTAATCAAAATCGACTAAAATACGACATTCTCGGGGCGCATTTTTCTCAAAAATACCAAGTCTATAGCCTTGGAAATTAATCAAAATCGACTAAAATACGACATTCCGTTATTCCAGCCAGTTTCGTTCGATTCGATCGGGGGCGCATTTTTCTCAAAAATACCAAGTCTATAGCCTTGGGAAATTAATCAAAATCGACTAAAATACGACATTCTCTTATTCCAGCCAGTTTCATTCGATTCGATCGGGGGCGCATTTTTCTCAAAAATACCAAGTCTATAGCCTTGGGAAATAATCAAAATCGACTAAAATACGACATTCTCTTATTCCAGCCAGTTCGTTCGATTCGATCGATTCGATCGGGGGCGCATTTTTCTCAAAAATACCAGTCTATAGCCTTGGGAAATTATCAAAATCGACTAAAATACGACATTCTCTTATTCCAGCCAGTTTCATTCGATTCGATCGATTCGATCGGGGGCGCATTTTTCTCAAAAATACCAAGTCTATAGCCTTGGGAAATTAATCAAAATCGACTAAAATACGACATTCTCTTATTCCAGCCAGTTTCATTATTCCAGCCAGTTTCATTCGATTCGATCGGGGGCGCATTTTTCTCAAAAATACCAAGTCTATAGCCTGGGAAATTAATCAAAATCGACTAAAATACGACATTCTTATTCCAGCCAGTTCGTTCGATTCGATCGATTCGATCGGGGGCGCATTTTTCTCAAAAATACCAAGTCTATAGCCTTGGGAAATTAATCAAAATCGACTAAAATACGACATTCTCTTATTCCAGCCAGTTCATTCGATTCGATCGGGGGCGCATTTTTCTCAAAAATACCAAGTCTATAGCCTTGGGAAATTAATCAAAATCGACTAAAATACGACATTCTCTTATTCCAGCCAGTTTCATTCGATTCGATCGGGGGCGCATTTTTCTCAAAAATACCAAGTCTATAGCCTGGGAAATTAATCAAAATCGACTAAAATACGACATTCTTATTCCAGCCAGTTTCATTCGATTCCATCGGGGGCGCATTTTTCTCGAAAATACCAAGTCTATAGCCTTGGGAAATTAATCAAAATCGACTAAAATACGACATTCTCTTATTCCAGCCAGTTTCATTCGATTCGATCGGGGGCGCATTTTTCTCGAAAATACCAAGTCTATAGCCTTGGGAAATTAATCAAAATCGACTAAAATACGACATTCTCTTATTCCAGCCAGTTTCATTCGATTCGATCGGGGGCGCATTTTTCTCAAAAATACCAAGTCTATAGCCTTGGGAAATAATCAAAATCGACTAAAATACGACATTCTTATTCCAGCCAGTTTCATTCGATTCGATCGGGGGCGCATTTTTCTCAAAAATACCAAGTCTATAGCCTTGGGAAATTAATCAAAATCGACTAAAATACGACATTCTCTCAAGGCTAGAGACTTGGTATTTTGAGAAAAATGCAGCCCCCCGATCGAATCGGAACGAAAAAAAAAAAACAAAAAACTAGGCTGGAAGTAACGAGAAGGTCGTATTTTAGTCGATTTTGATTAATTTCCCAAGGCTATAACTTGGTATTTTTTGAGAAAAATGCAGCCCCGATCGAATCGAACGAAAGCTGGCTGAATAAGAGGAATGTCGTATTTTAGTCGATTTTGATTAATTTCCCAAGCTAAGACTTGGTATTTTTGAGAAAAATGCGCCCCCGATCGAATCGAATGAAACTGGCTGGAATAAGAGAATGTCGTATTTTAGTCGATTTTGATTAATTTCCCAAGGCTATAGACTTGGTATTTTTGAGAAAAATGCGCCCCCGATCGAATCGAACTGAAACTGGCTGGAATAAGAGAATGTCGTATTTTAGTCGATTTGATTAATTTCCCAAGGCTATAGACTTGGTATTTTTGAGAAAATGCGCCCCCGATCGAATCGAACGAAACTGGCTGGAATAACGGAATGTCGTATTTTAGTCGATTTTGATTAATTTCCCAAGGCTATAGACTTGGTATTTTTGAGAAAAATGCGCCCCCGATCGAATCGAACGAAACTGGCTGGAATAAGAGAATGTCGTATTTTAGTCGATTTTGATTAATTTCCCAAGGCTATAGACTTGGTATTTTTGAGAAAAATGCGCCCCCGATCGAATCGAATGAAACTGGCTGGAATAAGAGAATGTCGTATTTTAGTCGATTTTGATTAATTTCCCAAGGCTATAGACTTGGTATTTTTGAGAAAAATGCGCCCCCGATCGAATCGAATGAAACTGGCTGGAATAAGAGAATGTCGTATTTTAGTCGATTTGATTAATTTCCCAAGGCTATAGACTTGGTATTTTTGAGAAAAATGCGCCCCCGATCGAATCGAACGAAACTGGCTGGAATAACAGAATGTCGTATTTTAGTCGATTTTGATTAATTTCCCAAGGCTATAGACTTGGTATTTTTGAGAAAAATGCGCCCCCGATCGAATCGAACTGAAACTGGCTGGAATAAGAGAATGTCGTATTTTAGTCGATTTTGATTAATTTCCCAAGGCTATAGACTTGGTATTTTTGAGAAAAATGCGCCCCCGATCGAATCGAATGAAACTGGCTGGAATAAGAGAATGTCGTATTTTAGTCGATTTTGATTAATTTCCCAAGGCTATAGACTTGGTATTTTTGAGAAAAATGCGCCCCGATCGAATCGAATGAAACTGGCTGGAATAAGAGAATGTCGTATTTTAGTCGATTTTGATTAATTTCCCAAGGCTATAGACTTGGTATTTTTGAGAAAAATGCGCCCCCGATCGAATCGAACGAAACTGGCTGGAATAAGAGAATGTCGTATTTTAGTCGATTTTGATTAATTTCCCAAGGCTATAGACTTGGTATTTTGAGAAAAATGCGCCCCCGATCGAATCGAACTGAAACTGGCTGGAATAAGAGAATGTCGTATTTTAGTCGATTTTGATTAATTTCCCAAGGCTATAGACTTGGTATTTTTGAGAAAAATGCGCCCCCGATCGAATCGAATGAAACTGGCTGGAATAAGAGAATGTCGTATTTTAGTCGATTTTGATTAATTTCCCAAGGCTATAGACTTGGTATTTTTGAGAAAAATGCGCCCCCGATCGAATCGAATGAAACTGGCTGGAATAAGAGAATGTCGTATTTTAGTCGATTTTGATTAATTTCCCAAGGCTATAGACTTGGTATTTTTGAGAAAAATGCGCCCCCGATCGAATCGAATGAAACTGGCTGGAATAAGAGAATGTCGTATTTTAGTCGATTTTGATTAATTTCCCAAGGCTATAGACTTGGTATTTTTGAGAAAAATGCGCCCCCGATCGAATCGAACGAAACTGGCTGGAATAAGAGAATGTCGTATTTTAGTCGATTTTGATTAATTTCCCAAGGCTATAGACTTGGTATTTTTGAGAAAAATGCGCCCCCGATCGAATCGAATGAAACTGGCTGGAATAAGAGAATGTCGTATTTTAGTCGATTTTGATTAATTTCCCAAGGCTATAGACTTGGTATTTTTGAGAAAAATGCGCCCCCGATCGAATCGAACGAAACTGGCTGGAATAAGAGAATGTCGTATTTTAGTCGATTTTGATTAATTTCCCAAGGCTATAGACTTGGTATTTTTGAGAAAAATGCGCCCCCGATCGAATCGAATGAAACTGGCTGGAATAAGAGAATGTCGTATTTTAGTCGATTTTGATTAATTTCCCAAGGCTATAGACTTGGTATTTTTGAGAAAAATGCGCCCCGATCGAATCGAACTAAACTGGCTGGAATAAGAGAATGTCGTATTTTAGTCGATTTTGATTAATTTCCCAAGGCTATAGACTTGGTATTTTTGAGAAAAATGCGCCCCCGATCGAATCGAACGAAACTGGCTGGAATAACGGAATGTCGTATTTTAGTCGATTTTGATTAATTTCCCAAGGCTATAGACTTGGTATTTTTGAGAAAAATGCGCCCCCGATCGAATCGAATGAAACTGGCTGGAATAAGAGAATGTCGTATTTTAGTCGATTTTGATTAATTTCCCAAGGCTATAGACTTGGTATTTTTGAGAAAAATGCGCCCCCGATCGAATCGAACGAAACTGGCTGGAATAAGAGAATGTCGTATTTTAGTCGATTTTGATTAATTTCCCAAGGCTATAGACTTGGTATTTTTGAGAAAAATGCGCCCCCGATCGAATCGAACGAAACTGGCTGGAATAAGAGAATGTCGTATTTTAGTCGATTTTGATTAATTTCCCAAGGCTATAGACTTGGTATTTTTGAGAAAAATGCGCCCCCGATCGAATCGAACGAAACTGGCTGGAATAAGAGAATGTCGTATTTTAGTCGATTTTGATTAATTTCCCAAGGCTATAGACTTGGTATTTTTGAGAAAAATGCGCCCCCGATCGAATCGAACGAAACTGGCTGGAATAAGAGAATGTCGTATTTTAGTCGATTTTGATTAATTTCCCAAGGCTATAGACTTGGTATTTTTGAGAAAAATGCGCCCCCGATCGAATCGAACGAAACTGGCTGGAATAAGAGAATGTCGTATTTTAGTCGATTTTGATTAATTTCCCAAGGCTATAGACTTGGTATTTTGAGAAAAATGCGCCCCCGATCGAATCGAACTGAAACTGGCTGGAATAAGAGAATGTCGTATTTTAGTCGATTTTGATTAATTTCCCAAGGCTATAGACTTGGTATTTTTGAGAAAAATGCGCCCCCGATCGCATCATTCGATTTGCCATAGACTTGCCATTTTAGAGAAAAATCCGATCCGTTCAAATCGAACAAAACCGGACGGACGAGATATGAAGAAAATCAATTTTACTCGATTTTCATTAATTTCCCAAGGCTATAGACTTGCCATTTTAGAGAAAAATCCGATCCGTTCAAATCGAACAAAACGGACGAAATATGAAGAACATGAATTTTACTCGATTTTCAATAATTTCCCAAGGCTACAGACTTGCCATTTTAGAGAAAAATCCGATCCTGTTCAAATCGAACAAAACCGGACGAAATATGAAGAACAGGAATTTTACTCGATTTTCATTAATTTCCAAGGCTATAGACTTGCCATTTTAGAGAAAAATCCGATCCCGTTCAAATCGAACAAAACCGGATGAAATATGAAGTATATGAATTTTACTCGATTTTCATTAATTTCCAAGGCTACAGACTTACCATTTTAGAGAAAAATCCGATCCCGTTCAAATCGAACAAAACCGGACGAGATATGAAGAACAGGAATTTTACTCGATTTTCTTTAATTTCCCAAGGCTATAGACTTGCCAATTTAGAGAAAAATCCGATCCCGTTCAAATCGAACAAAACCGGACGAAATATGAAGAACCGGAATTTTACTCGATCTTCATTAATTTCCCAAGGCTATAGACTTGCCATTTTAGAGAAAAATGGGATCCCGTTCAAATCGACCAAAACCGGACGAAATATGAAGAACAGGAATTTTACTCGATCTTCTTTAATTTCCCAAGGCTATAGAATTGCCATTTTAGAGAAAATGTGATCCCGTTCGAATCGAGCCAAACCGGACGAAATTTGAAGAACTGGAATTTTACTCGATTTTCATTAATTTCTCAAGGCTGTAGAATTGCTATTTTAGAGAAAAATGCTATCCCCGTTAAAATGGAACGAAACCGGACGAAATAGGAAGAACAGAAATTTTACTCAATCTTCATTAATTTCCCCAGGCTATTGTAAGCCTGCCGCTAGCGAGGTGTGTTCTTTCTTCAAGATTTTACTCGGCAACGGGCGACGTCTGTCAATGGGACGTGTTTCGCGGCATTGAGTTTCCGCTTATCGGTCCCCGGCCGTATTTGTTGATCTTGTTTACTTTCCTCCTTTGTATCTTCCGCGTCTTCTGGGAACACGGGAGCCCCGCTGCGGAGTGAAGACGGGGGATGCTTGAGCAGTGGTCGCGAGCTGACCCTTCGCTCTCTGCGTTTCGAGGAGGTCAGTCTATCTTCTGAAATGAAGTCAAAACGTTCGCTCATCAGACTCGTAGCCAGGAATACCCCAGGTGCGAGTTAATTTTAAGCGCAAGAAATCACCTTTATAGCCAACACATCCTAGCAATTACTTGTCTCTGCTTCAGTGACTGGATTTGTCTTTCCAAATTTTCCATTTCAATTCTGTGCTTTTCCTTTCTTTCTCTTTCCTCTTTTTCCTCTCTTTCAATTTAAGTTTCCGTTCCCTTTCCTCAATGCTCTCTAGGCATTCTTCGATTTCCTCATCGTCCGCCCCGATAGTCTCGATCGCCTCAATAATCTCTGACTTTCTCCATGTCTCGGCAATATCTATGCCCAACTCTCTGGCCAACTTTAACGATTCAGGCTTCTCCAGTGCCTTCAACATCATGGCCGCTCCTAGTACCGCTTTCTGCACTCCACAAAGTTACCACACAGGCTTCCGACTGCTTTACTTGCTGCACTAAGGTTCCACACAGGATGCCTCACTGCTTTCTCTGCTCCACAAAGGTTCCACACAGGATCTCTGCCTTGTCGTACTTAACCCAGACGACAACGGCAGCTAAAACTGCCAGCTTTTACTTGTCACTAAGAGCAAATGCCTAGTAAAATTCAACAGAGAACGTCAGCACATACCCAGCAAGTAGTCGTGCGTCCAGCGTACTTCATCTGAGAGTTGCCGTTCGGTAGATCCCCAAGTCGATGAGCTCGATCTCATCCCTCCATTGACGTCCAGATTGTTGTGGTTCGATCCCACCGCTTGCCAGCCAGTTTGTTGCGTTCTTACCCGCTGCCACCATTTGTTGCGGTTCATCCCACTGCTCAGCATTCAGTTTGTTGGGACCGGCCTGCCGCTCCACGGAGCCGACCCATTTGGTCGCGTGGACCTTGCGGAGACGGAATCATACCTCGGGCTCCGAGACTCCCGGAGATACGAGCCGAGGCAGATCAAGAGACCGGGGCAGAGGAAAACTTAACGGATGTTTATTGCATGGCTGAGAAGAGAATTGCGCCGAGAGAGCTCGGCAGCTCGTTTTTCTACAAAGGTTGTCGTCCCCAGATCCCTAGCTGGGGAATAAGCCTTAATTACAAATGTCCAATCAACACACGATAGCGTCCTTCATGGCCACCACCCTCAAGTGGGCGTCAGCCTCGCACTCTCCCAGTGTTCGTCATAGCCGCGAGGAGGGCACGCGCACACCCATCTGGAACCTGTAGGATCGCGATAAGTCACGCACACATGTTGACCACTGCGCTCACACTCCGGCCACCCAAAGAGTTCGTCCGGAAGTGCCTAATGTCCTTGGACACATGGCCGCACACAAACGACAGTTCCTAGCCGGAACCACACGAAATAACGAGGCGCCAGAGAGTCGAGCCCGCACCTGTGCGCTGTCGTCCCGGTGCAGTTGCCGGCGGTGTCTTGCCCGAAGGTCGCCGGGTCATCAATCCTGCAGCAGGGGTCCTTCCGCCGCGTAGCCGAAACACGATGGGCTGGCGAAGAAGGGCTCGCGCTACTGCTTTCGGAAACGCGAACCCAGCTGTAACAATGGACAGACCCACGGCATAAGGAGCTTCGCCCCTAAAAGGCAGAGTGCGCAGTCCAGAAACGCTGAAAAGTGATCGCGATGCCGATAATCCGCCTCGCTTCCGGACATCGTTCTGCTTTCGCGGGAGTAAACGTAGCTGTGATTAACCACCCACACTTTGACCTGTTCGACTACTTTTTGAAATAAAAAGATGGTGCGACGAGCTGGCATTGTTTGCCAGGCGGATCTTGTAATTGTAAGACGTCCTTTCGCATGTCCGCGCCTACTTCATGAATGGCCGGGCTCCGGCGTCGCCACTCTGGCCATGGGCGAGCTAAGCCAGACCAGCTAGATCCGAAACCACGCTTTCGCACGTGACGGCAGAAGCGTGCAGTAGCAACGCGCGCTACAAACGAAGGGTTATCTGCACATTGTAAGTGACAAAATGCTTATATCAAAAGTTTCATGCCGTCCGATACTAGCAAACAGATAAAATATTGCGTAAATTTGTAGAAGGTCACGTGACCGCACTCTAACTCTAGTTCTTATGTTTGCCGCTTGAGTTACCAGACGTCACTTTTCGCGAGTTTGCATGAAGAAATAAAAACATAAACTCGTGTTTATTGAGGAACAGTGGCGCCGTTTGAGCCAATGCAACACAATCTTTCCGCCAGTGGGGTCATCTCAGTTCAAGTTTTGGGTGGTCGTCTGTCCCTTTAAAGGTTTTATTTGGCCCAGTAAACAAAATTAACTAGTCTGATGAAACATGAACAAACTAGCCCTGCAACATGTTTCGATATGGTGTGGATTCAGTCAAGCTGGCATAATACTTGGAAGGTCAACCGACGAAAGGATATCCACATGCCGAATTCTGGCGACATTTCCTGTATTTTCGTCATGTTCTTCATGAGCAAGTTAATGAACGTAACTGTTGGTCAGGAGGTCGGGCCTCATTGACGCAGACATATTTATTTGCCCGTGTTCTCAATATAGTATTGAACCGCCGTTTAGGAAATATCGGGCTCAAGTATTTTCTTGTGTCGAAGTTGCTTTTTGAAAACCTGATGACAAGTTTCGAAACAAACGACGTTTCATTAAGGAAGGCTTCCGCAGCAAGTGGACTTGTCTTCGTCGGTACGGCAACATTACAGAAGAAACTCGCTTTGTAAACTTCTACGCGATATGGTCGACAAACACCTGCCATGCGCTATGATTCATGTCCAGTGCAGTTTCACTGGGCAATGTAGCACTGCCGCTACTCAAAACGCCGGTTATGATCTCTGCGGCTAAGATTGAAGTGGCGTGACAGGCTGGGTTAGGGTTCTACCTGATGACAAAAATATAGGAATGAATACACCTACGAGTGCATAGCTCGGTCGCTACACCGGAACATCGATACGCTGAACGATAAAGCAATCATAACGTTTGGATTCGAGTTAATTGGTACATAGTACCTAATTACCTTAAGCACCGAACACCTTTAAGACTTTTCCCTGTTTGCCACGTTCGTTTGTCTGAAAAATATTTTTCATTTCAGACGCAATTCTTTTTCCTGTCCTGAAATGTTCTTTTTTCTTTCGCTTTTGGCTGCGTTCTAAGCACCAAAAAGCGGTGCCGGTCATCTGTGGAGGCTCCTGGGAAGGGAAGCTGGAAACCACTATCAACCAATCAACCGAAATCAAAACCTTCGAGCGGGCTAAGGTTGAAGGTTTCCAGTGGTTCGGCGCCACAACTGAGTATCCGATGTTCACTCTAACTCAGAAAATGGCGAACACTCCGAGTTGGAAATACTGGTATTCGAGATAGTATAATAAATAAAACTTCGAATTGTTCTTTGCTGGAGCTTCTCAACACATTTATTAGTGCACTTGTGTTATTTTAATTTCTCTATACTGATTCTCTCATTGATCTACATACTTTCTTATTCCCCACTGGCATCATAACCTATTCGAAAGAAAAGGCAGGGAAGCAAAGGGACAGTCTATCTGCCTAGTTCGTAGCCTGTAGTAAGTAATTATCGTAACCATCATCATCATCATCATGAAGAAGAAGCATGCGAAGGTGCACAGGGCAGCACTTTTTGCCATTCTTGAACCATTTGATGATTACCCCATTCCATAAAGCTTGTGGGAGACGGCCGCGTCTCGAATCGCAGGCCTCAGTCGCCACCTGACGGCCACTTGAGGGCCGCCGCGTTTAGGAGGGTCCAGCTCAGCTCGAGGCCCGGACTGTAAAGCGCCTAGATTTGTTCTTCGGTGTTTTTGTACCGAAAGTTAACCCTACTACTTCCTGTATCACAATGCCATTTCCCTGGACGCGTGGCCTTGATATTGTCGCCCGCAGAGCACACGCGTCGTATGTCGCGATACAACGCGCACAGACGACACTGAAACGTTCTGCTAGGACAGCAGGACAGCTTGCTAACCCCAGAACACTGATGATGATGATGATGATCTACGACGCATACCCACCACGGGGGATTGGCAAAGAGTTATTTGATAATTATGTTTTGATTTGAAATGACTGAAAGGAACAGATTGAAATGATGATGATGATGATGATGAGCCTTCGAATATGGCACATACCCATATCCCAAAGACCCACTAGATGTGAATGTTCGTTGACGTCCTTATGTTCGTTGTCGCCTGCAGAGCACACGCGTCGATACGACAGAGGGCCTGGTAGAGAGTGAGTGAATTATTTAATTGATGACATGTCAAGTGTACATTTCACTTTTCATGTACGCGTTGTACTTCATTCAAGTTTCAGCTGTATAAGCGAACAATGCGTCCTCCTATGTATTGCACATTTTATTTTTTTGATGTTGTGTTCTTGATCATTCCTGTTTTGTTGTTTATTACCACTCCATTTGTAAACCTTGTGCGATTGAGGGTATAATAAATTAAATGAGTGACGTCACACCGGCGTGATCCGCACGCGTACCGCATGATTAGGCCAGACCGCAAGTGAATGACGTCATGCCGCCTGATCTATTGCGCTACCGTTTGACTAGGCGAAGATAAAAGGCTGTTTCGCCAGCGCTTACGGGCGTCCCTTTGGCTTACGGGGAGTCCCTTTTGTCATCTCCTCGCGGGACAAATCTCTCAGCTGCGAATACAATTTCCCGAAAGTGCAGTTTTCAGTGTACTTCCAGTAAACGGGTGCACACAACGCGAATTCAAAGTAAGCACGAGCTTTGTTCTTTTACTTTTGAATACTGCAAAGATAAGAGTTTGAT
>JABSTT010004463.1:0-22343 GCA_013339685.2 Hyalomma asiaticum | reverse complement strand
TTCCTGGTCACTGTATGATGCGTAAAAAGTCTGATTGGATACGCTCTTGTAAACGCGGCAGCTGGCAATAATCGACGATACAGGGAACGGTCAACTCGAGAGACAGGTAACCCGTTGTAGGGGTTGGAGGGGCATGGGAATGAAAGAGAGAAGTTGGAGGGGGTGAAATTGGCTGCGCACCACCACACACGGAGTACAAAGGGTTGACCATTTATACAGGTGTTTCGGGGCGAGTTTCAAGAAGCACTACTTTGCGCACGTGGAATGAGGAGTGCTTTCAGGTCCTGGTGAGATTTTTTTTTTATACCCCTGCCACACAGGAAACTTAAGTGCACTTCGCCTCTAGTGTCATTCGCATGCTTTCACACGGGAACGTTTAGTGATACTCGCTGCAAAGCACACGTGCAGGCAAGCGCGTTTGCCGAACTCAGTTCGCGGAGACGGAGTGTGTAGCCCCGGTAGCAGTGGCTTTCAACAAATACGCTAATGCACAACGTGGCACCCGCAGTATTTTTAAAAGATTGTTTTCGTTATTAGAAATACTGCTATGCATTAAATCAAATCACATTTCAACAAAAAACCTCGCCACTCTCGCCCTTAGGCAGTTTGCGGCCACGTGCGCTAGGGGAATGCACATTTCCAAAGCGCACTTCTGTTTCTCGTGTAGCAGCGCGGGAACGTAAGTGCACTCGCTCAAAGTGCACTCAGGTTGCCCCGTGTGAATGCCCGCGGTCAGCAAAACAAGGCGTGGTCTAAATTCCGTAGGTATTCCACTTTTGAAAACCTCGTAGACTTCAAGCGTGCCAAAGCAAATGGCAGGCGCATTCGACAGGAATCCAAACGGCAAAGCTGGTACTCATTCCTTTCATCTATCAATTCCTCTACCGATACACACAAAGTATACAAGAGACTCTGAGCGCTACAAGGGCACAGCACGCATCCCGTGCCTTTCGTCAGCACTGCTGGTGACACACTGAAACACCAGCAGATGCACTCAGCCAGTCCGTTGAATATGTCTTAAGCTCAGCACACTGTACAGACTCCTTCATGCGCCACAAGCTAGTTGAAGAGCGGAAGCGCATTCGTGACAGAAAACCATCCACGGGCGGCTACAACTGTGCAATCACTATGGAGGAACTCCTCCATAGTGTAAAAACAGTCCGAAAACAACGAGGACGTGACAGTCCGATGAAACATGACGTGATAATCCTGTTTCATGTGTCACGTCCTCGTTGTTTTCGCGCTGTTTTTACACTATGGAGATTTACACACCTACATGTGGCCTCCAACTTCCCTCCTTTCTGTGGTAAGCGCTGCCATCTATGGACACAAAAAGTTTAAACTCGAATTACGCGGGAGCTGGTGAGCCCTCCCACTGGCCCTCCTAACCACTGCCCCACGGGCAGATGCAGGCGCCTGCTATGTAGGGGAGAGGCTTTCTCGGCGTATGGCAACCTCCCCCCCCCCCCCCCCCCCCACACACACACACACACACAACATTTACGCCAACAAAACGAAAAGGCAGCGCCATGGTATATTCACTTGCCGGGGGTAGCCGCTTTACGTATCGAGCTTCCCACTGCATATTACTTCGTCTTGTTTTATGGAAGCAAATTCCCGAACAAGCAGTAACTGACACCAGCGATTTATAAGCTGACACTGCGACAGAAGTAAGGAGGCCGTGAAAAAGACCGAGCGTTGTGGTCATGGTTTGCCGTCGCGTGATTCCATCCACGCAATTTGAGAAGGCTTCTTTGCGAAGCGCGACTTGGTTCCAACGGAAAATGAATTTTTGACGTAGGATTGTAAAGCAAAAGTTGAACGACCGTCACAGGGCAGGCCTACAGCTTCGACTCAGTGCCCGACCCGTACACGCTCGTAAGGCTCAAAAACAACGGGGCAGCTGCTGCTTCGCTAAGCCTCTTTCTGCATTCGATCGAAGTGGACGGTTGCGTGCTTTTAGCGCACGCAGCAACGTTCCGCAACGCAGTAAGAAGGTTGCGTACATTCTCACTTGCATTTCATCTAGGTGCTACATGCTGGGAGAGGCGACAACGAACAGACAGAATTCTTTACGAAGCAAACAAAAAATGGCAGGAACCGAGTAGAATATCGCGGTGTATAAAATTATCGAACTCGCGATAAGGGCATTCGGCGTTGCCTTTGGTAATTAACGGCAAAAAAAGAAAATAAAAAAATGAATGCTGACTTACTGACACTTATCTTGGTTTTCCATATGGGAGCCAATGCTGCGCGTCAGCTTCTGGAAGAAATTCGCGACTGGAGCTTCGTGGGACGTGCTTCCTGTACGAGTCTGAGGCGCTGTGGTGTCGCTGACGCAAGTATTGTTGGTGGCTGCCGTGGCTTTATTTAAAGGCGGTCTTTGTGCAGCCCTCGTCCTATCAGAGCGTGTGGCGGAGAGGGTCTACCGTGACGTCATGTTGACGGAGCGACACCATTGGCTGGAGGGGTCTTTTGACAGGCAGAAGCTGCTTTTTGCTTGACCTGTACCAGAGTATAGACGTTTTCAAAGGAGGCATGTAGCATTGCCATACTGGGCTGTGCAGGACAGTAAAAAGGCTTGTGTTGTGTGCTTCGTTCCGTTTGTCTTCGCGTATGTGCTCTGTTTGGTAATAAACACCTTCCAACTGGCCAAAATTGCCTTTACAAACCCTCGGCAGTGCTTTCTTGGGTGGTCACGCGTATTTCGCACCACAGCCCAGCGGGGGTTATGGCAGCGCCTACATAGCCTGCTGTACGCGGCTTATCTTAATGGGAGAGAACGGGGAGGGGGAGTCACTGAATATATTTCCCTGAACAGTAGAGCTCCTTCATTTGAAGAGAGAGGGAAAGTTTAAGAAAGGTTTAGCGGACGAGAGTTTTTTCTTGAATCGAGACCGGAAAGAAATGGGTAGGCATTGGTATGTGAGTTGGGGTTTCTTTCTGCCTAAGCAGCTGTAGAAGCCACAGCAGTCCAGCTGCCTCAAGGGACACTAAATAAAGCAGCTATTTTTTGTTAGATTGATGGATGAGTACTTGAGAATGTCTGAAACGTCAATGAAGTCTGTCGTCCGCGACAGCAGCGCCAGAATGTACAGCATAGGGGAGGGAAGGGGCAAGGTTGAGCCACGGCCGGTCTGGACGCGCTCGCTCTCTCTCTCTTTTACGGCCTGAGCAGCTGCCACGACTACAATGGATCTGTTTCTATACAGGACGACGGCGCGTTCCGCGCGAGGGCGTCGCCAGCCAACCCCCCAAAGCGCGTTGCTCTGCATGCTCTTCGTATGGTAAACCAGCTGTTCCCGGCCACTTTACCGTGCTAATTATTTTTTCCGCTTGTAGAAAGTGGTGGAAGCAGTACAGGTGCGTGTGGGGACAGTATGGCTTTCTAGGTACTCATGCACTCAGCAAAAGAAGAGGCACACTCAGTACTACTAGCAACAAGAATGGGTTGGTTGGTTGGTCAAACTTGACCATCTTATATTTGATGGAGGCGAAAATGCTTGGGGCTTGTGGGCTTGGATTTAGGTGCACCCTAAAGATTACCAGGTGGCCGAAATTCCCGAAGCCTTCCACCATGGCATCCTTCATAAACATAACGCAGTTTTCGGATGATAGAAGGCATGCTGATGCAGATCTCCCGAAGTGCGTCCTTCTGCTTAGTTTCTACAATGAGACGGATTTGCTCAGCCTTGTGGCGAACCGCTCAATTGTGTGATTGCCAAAATGTTTCCCGGAACCATCATATGAGATTGTGACGTTTTTCGAGAAGGCAGTGAAATATCTTTACCGAAAGAAAATCCTCGAGACACTGCAATTTACTGTTCAGTCATATCAGGGTTCCTCGGCTCCCTCAATACTTCTTTCTGGTCATGAAACTCCCGCCGAAGTTTCATATAGGGACAAAAACGGCCACCAGTGGCGCCACCGTGAGCAGAAGGGCATCGGTCAGCCGCGCTTGAAAGGGTAGTTGCGCGTTCGCATGAGTGTTTGCTATAAAAAAACATTTTCCCAGAGTTTTTCACTTCACTGTGTCGGCTAACTGGTCATTGCAGTGATTACCACCGGCCAAATAATACTGAGTGGGCATTCTTTAGTGGGTGAAAACATTGATTGCTCCCAATGGTTTGGCGGAGGTGGTCCATCGAGTGACGCAGTTTCGTCAGCGTTTGTGCCTATACCAGCTTTTCTTAATACTTCTGCGGCTGCTTTTCGGGCTTGGATGACACAGAAAACCGTGAATAGGCCTAGCTGGACGACAAATTAACATAGCTTGGGCTAGAAATTACGTTGCGCTCGACCGTGCTCTGGCCGCCCGCAGCATTCATCTTCTGCTTTCGTGGTTTACTCTAGGGCATCACGATGCTGACAATGGAAATTTCGCACGTTGATTGAACAACGAAGCCCGTATATGAGGCTATCCTGGCATTACAGCTGTGACCTGCTGTTGCTGGATATTAGCGATATGCGCGGTGTCCATTTGAAGGGTTCTGGTTTTCCGCAACCAAATCTCATAATACTAATGAGTTAGAACCTGCATTAGTGTATTTTTTCATTCTATTCCCTTATGCCGTCGCAGTAACTATCACCTGAAAGCATCATCTGAATCCTTCGACAAAAATATCAGCGCAAATTGAAATAAACTCGGAGCTCCCGTATCACTAGGTTATTCGAGCTACACTGTTCCTTGCACGCCTCTCTAGTTTCGCTTATACACTTCCTTTTTAAATCCAACTATAGCTTTCTATGTGTGAAATTTTTCTGCCTTTCAAATCGCCAATAATTGCTTATTATGATGCAAGCGGTAGAGGAGTGCTTTTAAAATTTTGGTTCATTAATGTGTACTATAATGCGTAGTACATGCCTAAATAATCGGCATATTCGCGTCAATGAGGAATGCGACCGCCACGTCCGCAATCGAATCGGCATCTTTTCGGTCAGCAGCCAAGTGTAACAGATGGCGAATTTGCGTAGGCGTTTACGCAACAGTGCATAGCATTCCGAATTGTGCTAGCTATGTTGCAATGTCTTGTAGGTAAGTGTAAGCAGAACCAATGGCACTGTATCCAATTTTAGATGGTAATTACTTGCAATTATCAGTACAAATGATCATGAGCACTAACATATTTTGCAATTAAAACTACGTTTTTTTAGGCTGGCAGGTGCAGTGGAAAATGCAGAGAGAGATAGAGAAGAAAAAGGAATTTAGAATAACAGTTTATTTCACTGCTTTCCTAGACAGGATGGATGAGTGGCAGCACGAAATAGTGTGTTCCATTTGCGCCTTAAGAAAGTGCGAACAGCACTCAATAAACATTTGCACAATTTCAGCCTTAGTGCTCACAAAATGGGTTGCACAGCCGACAATGGCGGAGGAAGTGTGGTCGTCCATCATGATGTTTTCTACAATGTTCGTACAGTCATTGTCATGCTATTTTTTTTTCCACGGTGCACTCTCGTATGTGTTCTTCAACAATTTGCAGAAGGCACAGAAGTTGGTCAGGGTGGCACCTCCAAATTGTGCCTTCACTCTTTGCAGCTCCGATGCCAAACAAACGGCTACGTTTGTTTGGCACAATGCGTCACAGCCACTGCGATTCGCAGTTTGTAGTGCATCTGCAAATAGTGACAAAGGGACAATTTTATACTGGTAGTGGTGTCACATTTTGCCTGCGCAGTGAGCAAGCAGCGGCACGTGCGAGATTTACCGTGAATTTCTTCTTCGGCTGCATTGTCGACGTCCAGAGCTGCGACTGTCGTAATTTCGGTTGCAGGGCGTTCTGACGAATGTTCTCACGGCCTTTTTGCAGGTGAGCGCCGTGTTTGGGCACGTGAACGCTGCTTTCGCTTCGTTGAGTAGGAAGGCAAATCTTCGAAAATCCTTGGTACGGCATCTTCCACCAGTTTGTGGCGATCGCGAACGCTCCCATTCACTGTGCACACGTCCGCACGAATGATGTCTTAGGCGCAGAAATGTTTTTCACACACGTACGCGAACGTACTTGGAGTCGAACAAAAACCCGACCGTCTCTTGTCGCGGGATCGCTCGCTGTTCTAGCCACTGTACTCGCGATGTCCTGCGTCGGCTCGTAAACAGAGCAAAAATACTTTTTCGTCGGTTCCCTGGTACCCCAACCGACAGCCCGGAACGCAGCAACTGTTAGGCATCGCTCTCAACACATTGAGAAATACGTCGAGGTGACAGCGAAGAAAAAAAAAGCAACAACCGCAAACACCACCTCGGCGGACCTGCACTCCGCACCTTCCCACAGCCCCCGCCGGCCGCCTCGTCGCCCTTCTTGCTACGCCAGCGCCGCACGCGGCGGTTGCGGGCGGTATATGAAGCTCTCCCATAGAGTGACGCGGGAGTTTCATGACCAGATAGTATTGAGTATTGAGGGACCCTGGTCATATCTTGAAGATTCGTCGCTTCTGGACTGTCCGGAAGGTGTGGACAAGAGTCACGCCAGAGTGTCGGCGCACATCACCTCAAAAGTTTCTCCGGATTCTTCTTGTGAACTAGACAAAAAAGTTAACAGATCAGAATGACAAGCCTTCTGGCTATATTCACAAGCCCACGCGGAAACATTTCCGGCTGTGAACGATGTGACTACATTAAACTAGCTGTAAGCATCACGACAGTGTTTTACCAGCAGTGCTTTTTTTCTTTTTCAGTTCTTCTTGTGCATTATATTATTTTAGTACCAAGGACAACATTCTGTATGATGCTGAACGGCTTCTGTGAAAGTTCTTTATTTTTCTTCGCCTGCGGCGTACGTTATTGCATAAAAAGATTTTTCTCATCTCTTTACTTGCACGCTGAAGATCGCGTCTGGACACGTGAGATCTTGGGAATTTATATGCATGCAGGAACTCAGCGTGGTGTGGTGCGAGTTTATTATTATTATTATTATTATTATTATTATTATTATTATTATTATTATTATTATGTTCCTTCTGCTGTGATTGCGACTCACGGTGGGGAGTGTGACTTTCCCCTTTTCGAGGTATTTATTTTAATAATAAAGCAAGAATTGCGACAGCTTGAATAAAAATGACCATACTTTATCACTTTCAAGTACATTAATGGTTGGCATAGGTGCATTTGACGTAAACGTTTTGGAAACCAATTTCTTTGAAAAAAGAATGTTTCGTGTCATTTGTTCTGACGGTCGGTGACGAATCATGCGGCCGAGCCTTCTGAGCGCGACGCGCATCGGTAAGTGCTCTCACGAGCAGCAGAAGCAGGCGAATCAGTGGCTTGTGCCTCTCCCTCGGAAAAGCGGAAAGCACCAGAGTTGCCATATATATGCTTGCTATCGTATTCTCACCGCATTGGTACCATGCATAGCATATGGAGGAGCTTCAGAAAGTGACACGGCAAGTCTGAGGCCGAGCATTCCCAGCGCGCGCAAGCCTCCGCAACGGCCGGGAGCTGGTTTAGAGCGGGTTGGCTCGGAGCGCCCCCGCCAAGTTGCGGCGATAGGTAGCAACAGCCCCCCGTGCGCAGGCCGTAAAAGAGAGAGCGAGCGCGCGCGTCCAGACCGGCCGTGGTTGAGCATTGGATTGGCCCAGCTGTGGCTGTACAAGAGGTGAACACCAATGGTTCTTCCACAACAGCAGGGGTCCTGCTTTCCTGGACCCTTGCCTGCCCTGTAGGTCCTTTCTGTTCCCCATCTGGCGAACCTAAGAATGGGGAGGGGGGAGGGCAACAAAAGGAAGCCAGAAAGAGGTTCCCCTAGGCCTCTAACAAAGAAACGCCACAGCTGTGTGCCTCATTGTCTTCCTACCCATAGTGGCCAATGTCAGCAACCCTGGGTTTTCACTATGAGAGCTGTGTAGCCCCCTCTGGTCATTGACAGTTGCCTATTGTCTACGCCGCGGCTATGTTCACGGAGAAATTTAGTAACCACAGGACAAAGCTTGTGCCAGCTGCTGGATATTCTTCGAACTAGGCATGGTGACACGTGGCCTCCGCGATCGGCTGCGGCGGCGCGGCGTTGCTCCGGCCGTCCCATTCGGCGCTTACACAAAGGGAGAAGTGTAATTCCGCTAGCGCCTAAAGGCGCCACTAGGTGGCGCCCTTAGCCCAAGGCTCGCGGCGCGCTCTGCGCGCTCGCCTGACCGGCACGACCTGCCAGTTTCAGTGCGAGTTCAGTCGCGAGTCAGCCGTTTTGACGCATTTTCACGCAGAGAACCGCGGACACGCAGTAAAACTTTTTTCGGCTCCTTCCTGCAGCTACAAGAAGTAAAGACATCTTGTCAAACGCTTAGGAATCGCTTGTGCGTGTAGCAGTGGTCGTTTACTAGCGGATTAACGTAACCGAGACTTTCGTCGCGCTACATTTGACCTGAGTGCGGAATACTGCATTTCCTTTGTTAAAATATGTAACGAAGTTCTAACGTGCTAACGAAGTGCTAAAGTGCTAACGAAGTTCTTATTCGGCCCGTTGGTGTGTGCACAGCGCGAGGTTTCATCGATGGCATACTTCACCACATCGAGTTTATTGTCCTGTCTTCATGTACTCACGCACTTATTCTAGGATGGGACTTCCTCTCTTCAGCTTCAGCAGTGATAGCTTGTCGTCAACGGGTCGTCCACATGAAGGACACGGAATTTTCATCTGGTGGTAATGCTCCCAGTCTGCGTTTTGTCACGGTGGCCGATTGTTCTGTACCTCCGGGCGAAGAGAATGTTCTAACGCTGACGTCCGATACCATCGTTAACGGTGACGTCTTCCTTGCTCCATGTGATCGCTGGACAGCAGATGAACAATGCTCACACGACACTTAATTACGCAATGTATGCCTTTCTGGCGATTCTGAAAGTACTGGGCAGGCACTTTACAGCGATATGTTCTCTATGGTTCTAACATATATGTGCAGTTGACTGCACTAGTCGAAGAGTTCTGCTTTTTTGCCCTTGAAGAGAGAATTATTGCCTTGCTATGTCGGGCATATATGCGTTCCTTGTAGGTGCGAGTAGTTTCACATACTGGTGCTATGCCCGTAATAAATCGTTCGCGGCATGATGACAATTGCATAGTTATCTGTGATGCGCTTCACACACAGATAAATGTACCGCTTCGTACCTTTCTGTCACTCTGACAGGAAGAAAAAGCTTGGGATAGGTTTTCGCGAATTTCCGGCATACCGAGAAAGGATTTTGTGCGAAACGACAAGTCCGTTGGCAGTGTCGTTCACTTTTTAGAGCCGGATTATGCTCTGGGTTCCACAAAGGTGCGGCGGCTCAAGCGGAATGCTGTTCCGAGCTTGTTCCCAGGCCATCCGAGCTACATGCAGCCACAGCAGCCACAGCAGCCACAAAAAGACGCAAGTTGGAGCGATTGTCGCAGAATTCTTCTCTAGACCAACAAGAGACCTCAAAGTTATCGCGTGATCGCGATAGAGCTTGGTTCAGCCTGCGACCGTGAAATACGCAAAGACAACTTGTCAACTTGTGCCCTCTTGTTGCATGTACTGTGTTTGAAGACAGCCGCCTTCATGTATACCTTGTAGGGACATGAAGCAACAAGTGCTGAAGGTGCAGGGTGCAGTTAAAGCCAGCCATCAGAGGCTTCTGCTATCCGCGCGGCGAGGTTTATGAGTGAAGGTAATCTGATGGTCGGAGGTAAGGAAGCAAGTGCAGAAAATGTAGTCGGTGAACTGCAGCAGTCTAGTGAGACAATTGAGTGCGCAACGCAAACTACTGACGACCTTCTTCCTCGCAAGCACTCAGATTTAAAGAATACAAACCGCATGAGGGTGCAAATGTTCAGAAAAGCAGATGCTATCAGGAGACTGCAGCGAGAGAACAGCCGCCTCGAAAAGAAGTTGAGTGGTATGAAGCGCTATATAATGTCGACCTGCCTCCCTCGGCTCCCAAGTTTGCATAACAATTTCACAGATGCCTATTTACGCCAGTAAACTGCTCTGCATGACGTTGGCATTGTTTTTCAGTAATTTCCTATTGCGCTTTGGCTGCGATAACCGACATTTCGTCTGCAGCTCCCATCCGCGCCATGGAAAACGAGCCATACGAGCCTTGGGTTTCGCGCGCCACGGTGCGGCGAAAAGAGCGGCCACGCCCCTTTCCGCAATTACACCCTCTCCGTCCGAATGGGACGGCCGGAGCAATACCGCGCCGCCACAGCCGATCGCGGAGGCCACGGGTGACATAGTGGAGCCGGGGGTATGTGGCGGGGCTGGCTGGGACGTCGCAGACAGGTTTCTCCCGGGCTGCTTTCTTCGATGTACTCCTAGCCCCGCGAGGTGGACCATCGAGCAACCATAACAACAGCAAAGTACCTCATCTTTCCTGGCTGCTCCTGTGTTGATTGTGGTTCAGTAAAGGAAAGGTCGCTGTTTTCTGCTGCGCATGTAGAGAGCTCCGCTGAGCGCCCATGGGGGCAGGGGAAAGGCTTTGAAAGAGATAGGGCTAGTCCTGTTTCATCTGTCCCGTCCTCGTTGTTTTCGCGCTGTTTTTACACTATGGAGGAGTACCAACAAGCTCAAGTGCGCACGCTTCTCAAGAGATAGAAGGAAGAGGAACTCCTTAGCAGTGGTGAATCCAAAGGAGGGGTGTTGGGCGATCAGCCACCCACCTTCCAGATATACCCCTTCCACCTTGTTAACAGGAATTTTTTCGGCGTGTATAATTGCTTTAGAAGGTTTAAGGAAACATCCCTGTTTATGGGAAACAGCAGAACCGTCATTGTAACCATTTTTGTTAAGGCTTAGCTGGCTTCTAAGAAAACATTGCTTATCCTACCTCCACACCAGCTGTTTCTTTCGCAAGTATGCACCCACTGGCCTAAGCCTTCCCTGTTTGGCTAACAAAACTGCAGCCTTTGTGGAAGCGAGGTAATGGCATCTTCCTCATTCTTTGGCCACCAGAGTGAGCATGGAGGAAGGAATCTCTTCCTCGTCATTTCCTTAGACACAGCTGTTCCGCACATACTGCTACGACGTACCCTTCAGTGCCATTTGTCCTCGCATAGAGGGTGCTGTACTTCTAATCTGAAAGAAGATAGCACAAGTCACTCGCAGCCCCTGCAGCTTCTTACATATGCTGTCGCCAAGCTAGCTTCTGCAAGCGAGCGAACCTGCCGAGTCCGAAATTCAGGAGACCTTTAACAGCGTTGATATGAATGCCACAGCAGCTCATCCCATTTCGAAGCTCCTTTATATGGAAGGTGATTTAGCACTGTTCACATATGTAGCGCATTAACTTCCCTTTTAAAAGTTGTGTGAAGGTGTGGGCATCCGTGCTCAGCGTTCCGGGTAGTAGAGAGTTTTAGCAGCGGCGGCTTACCGTACGGTAAGTACGGTAATGCCGTACGGTCGTGGTTGTCACGTAGAAAATTGAGCTTCTGAGGGCTTTACCAGCAAGTTTTATCTCCTGATGACCTTTCTGTGCTTACCGAGCAACTAGTGCAGCTCTTTCCCAGTAAAACAGCCGCGTTTAGACCATGACGGTACGGCATTACCGTCACTACCGTACGGTAAGCCGGCGCTGCCAAAACTCTCTATCGGTGCCGTGGTGCACGGTACAGCTGCACCACCCCTCATGCGGAACCACTTTATGGGGGAGGACAAAAGAGTCAGTTCGGAGCATCACAGTACCCTATGTCCCAGGATCTCTCGGAAAGGCTGGCGTCAAAGTGCCTCACAGACAAATGTCCACATTCGCCCATTCACTCCCATGGTTGAAAGATCGACCTCCTAGACAAAGGTTCCAAGGTGTTTACAAGGTCTTTTGAATATAAGACGAGACAAACGTGACTTTACTCAACCCATGCAGCAGTCTTGCATTAGCGCATTGTATTACATGATTGACCATCTTCATGGTGAGAATGAAATACAGCGCGAACGAACTTCAGCCGGGCAAGAAAATGAAAATTGATTGAGACCAGTGGCGAAAATCATAGGGGAGGGTGTCCTGACCCTCCCCCTCTTTATACTGGTGGAGGAAGGGAAGCCTCTTGCAAGGTATCCTTTCCATGTTTCACTCTAATACACGAATGGACATCAAAATTTACGCACCACCCATAATTGCTGCAACCCCGCTTTATTTTGGTAACGTGGAAAGTTCAAAGAAGGAATTATTTGAAACTTCGCGGAGGTACAGTGGTTGGCGCTAATAAGGGTGTAGGAGGGGCTTTACTGCAGACTTCAGTTGTATTCGACTACAGAAGACACACCTGAACGCAACTGCGTGAAGCAACCTTGAACGACAGGTTGCAAGAGCACAAGACATACCACAACCATAAGGATATCGAATCGCGGCACCCCATTGTCATCCACGGTAGAGTATGGACGTCACGCAGCCCTGGTTCTCCTCGGCATCCATCTTCGACTCGAAAGGGGACCATTAAGCCGTCAGCTTACGAAGAATACATAGTAATGCGCGCAATGCCTTGTGGCCTTATCTGTGTCTTTCGAAAAAGAAAGGTGACATATCTCCGCTGTGTTTGTGGAGCTCACAGTTCGAATCTTGTAGCTGTTGACGTGTCTGACTGCTGTCCATGTCCTCGAGAAGCTTTCATGGCTGCTAGGGAATTGGGGGCGCTCTCAGCACGTTCGGGAAATTTAGGGAATTTTTGCGAAGATGGTTGAGCAAGAACATCAAACCCCTGTGCCCAACGAGCTTCTTATGAATAAGGCCAGCAATGTCTGCCGCGCTGGACGAGGAAGAGGACGTAATTGCTTCCCCAGAAGAAATAATGAAGGGAGCACCGACCAATATATTTGGAAAGATTGGTGGTATCTTGCTCTCCATGGCATGGGGAACACCAGCCTCCTGCTGGAGATTGCTTGAGGGTATTCTCGGTGCTTGAGGCCCTGAACACATACGTACAAGGACGTTCGTCGACGGTTCAGTTCAGGAAACGTTCCAGATGGTGGAGTCTGCCAAGCGCGAGTTACGCCATGTGCGGTCTGCGGTTCGCTGAAATGTTTGAACATGTTGTCACAGTTTCTTTTTATTACACGTAGCTCTTAACGTTTGTTCCGTATCCAGTGCGTAGGTTCATTGCATAATACTCATCGGCTGCTTCGAACGGTGGTGTAGGACCTACATAATTTTAGTTCGGAACGCTGTATATGAGACTCATTCGTCGCGCACTGCAGATCGTCAACAGCATTGCAATAACGCTGTAAAATTGTTCTATGTGTCGTATTATCAGTGGACGCGATTCACCATAACATATACCCATACACACCTTCGCTGTTAAAAGAGAAAACTTCTTTCTTTGAGCACAGTGGCGCCAATTTGGCCTCAGCGCGAAGGCCAAATTGGTGGAATTTTCCACCCGTCATCTCCAATACTTCCAGGCATATGTAACAAAGTCCTCGCAGTTGTCGGAAGTGTGCTCAACCATTTATGGCACCGAAGCACTTCCAGAAGCGATGTGATTGAACCATGTGGTGTAAGAGAGTCTAAGGCCCATGTTTGCAGCCTCTCACGGAAGGCTGGCAACCTGTCCGCACTGCTGAGTTTAAATAATCCACGCATGTCCACGGAGTGAATGATGATGAGTGGGCGAAGCTCCGGAGGTTCATCGTAGATCGTGCCGAGTTCAGGATTAATTTAGTTAACGCGCACGCTACGAATCCTTATGGTTCAACTACGCACAAGTGAAATCTCCCACCGGCACTTCATTGCAAGTCAAGATCCAGTGCATATATATATATATATATATATATATGTGTGTGTGTGTGTGTGTGTGTGTGTGTGTGTGTGTGGCCGGTGAACGGTTCTCCAGCGCGAGCAGTCGGTATTTTTCAATCAAGAAACTCGCCAGAAAACGCTGCCTGCGTCAAGCTTGTCTCTCGCGGGTGAGGGCGCGTTCTCCTTCTTTGAGGTCTGGTAGAGCGTTCATCGAAGAAAGAGCGTTTCCATAGTCAACGGGCGCCTTTCGCTCTCTCTCTCTCTCTCTGTCTCTCTCTCACAAGACAGCAGATGGAAGAGTGAGAAAGCTCGCGCGCCGGGAGGCACGCGCCGAGGGCGAGCGCGAGCGTGGCTACGACGCGACAACGAAACAGCAAGCGCCGCAGCGCCATCTATTGATCAATTCACGTACTAGCTAAACAGAACCGCAGCGCCATCTCGTGATCATTCTGAGATCATTCAAGAGCGAGCGCGAGACCTAGCGGTCTCGTGCGCCATGCGCTCCCATACTACGCGTTCCCATACATCTGAATGAAGCGAGCACTGCAGCGCCATCACGCCATCTAGTGAGCACTTCAGGAACTAGACGAGGTGGCTACAAGTGACAATAACATCAAAGGATGGAACGACCCACGGCGTAAGGAGCTTCGCCCCTAAAACTTGTTCCTCACTGTTCCCAGCAATTGCCAATATGAGCGAGTCAGTCTGAGCCTCCTGCGCAGATGCGGGAGTCAAAACGGCCGCAACACTACCGCATGGAAGGCGCCACGTGGAAGGTCACTACGATAATCAGGCACAAAACCAGTGCACACTCCTGTGTAATGAGTGTCGCCAGAAAGCAAAACATGCCCCCGTCGGCCATCCATTTATGGCACGATCGAGGAGCTTTCCAAGGATAGTTCCCTTCCATCAAACGCTGGTCAATGTCAGATGCACAAGCCTCGGGGAGCAAGTCATTGACCTGTTCGACTTTAGGGAAATCTCCGTCAAGGCACAGCAAGTCTTCAGGTATTGTCCACGCTGTCTACAATATGAAAACTTGCATTGAAGTCTAAAATTGCGGTCATGCGCTCTGAGCGATCTTACAGGAATGAACACTCGCCTTTCATGCTTCCAAGTCCTGCGCGCCTACCATCCACGCTATGAATAACAAAGAATGAAGAACCTATTGTTACTTCTTCCAAACACCACTAAGCGGTAGCCACGCGGAGGGTAGCCATTTTACTTCAGATAGACTTGGCTTGGCTTGATCGAACGAAATATTGGCGATGATGATATATACAGGTGTTCGTTTTTAAAACGAAATCAACTCTGGAACAGACTGAACGAGACCCAAAAACACTTTTATTGGTGAAGTAACCGTGCATTGGTTTCACGCGCTCTTAAGTGCAATACAGAGAGCCACTAGCACTCAGGCCGTCTCTTGATTTTGTTCACCCCGTCCCGACACGAGTGCTCCTGGATTCAGGGACGTCCAGCGCGGTTTTTATCGCGTCGGTTTCGTCTGCTCGATAATGGTGTTCCCTCCTTGGTTGCAACGCGGGAAGCTCGAGCACAACACAACAAGCTCTAAACTTGGCCCGCTGCGTGCCGTTTCGCGAGACTCATCTGCAGGACCTAGCCCTGTGAAATGGGTCACCGCTTGTGTGCGACGCCGCCAGTGCCAGGTCGCATAAAGTCGTACATATGTCTTCCCACAGAAGGAATGCCGCAGGTGAACCAAAATGCACCAGAAGAAGGAAATGTCCGTCAAACTATCACCTACAAAAATTTCTGAGAAAAATAAGCGAACCTTTCTTCTTTGAGCTCATGTGGCTGGATGTCCCTGCATTGTTCTGAAATTGATTGATTTGTGGGGTTTAACGTCCCAAAACCAGTTCTGATTATGAGAGACGCCGTAGTGGAGGTCTCCGGAAATTTTGACCACCTGGGGTTCTTTAACGTGCACTGACATCGCACAGCACACGGGCCTCAACATTTCGCCTCCATCGAAATGCAGCCGCCGCGGCCGGGATTCGATCCCGCGACCCTCGGATCAGCAGCCGAGTACCGTAGCCACTAGACCACCGTGGCGGGGCGCATTGTTCTGAAAACTTGAGGACGTAAGTCCGTTTCAGATGCGAAGCAGCTTATGGTCGGGGCTATGTCACTCCCTCCCTCCATACAGCCATCCGCCGTGTGGCGTCCACACCCACACTGCGCATGCGCATCCTCCTCCCCCTCCTCTCTATGGCTCATCTACTCTCCTCTCGGTATTCCTTCTCTCCGAACGGCGCGCGTTGACTATGGAAACCCTCTTTCTTCGATGAACGCTTTACAAGCTCGCAAGGAACAAGAACGCGCCCTCATCCGCGAGAGACGACGCCTACGCAGGCAGTGTCTGCTGGCATCAAACCGATGTAAACGCGACACCTAGTCAAACCGATGCAAACGCGGTGTGTACCCCCCGTGCTGCTTCGCATCGCCTCATGGTCCCCTTTAGCGGGACATGGTGTAATTTTTTAGCAATGCTGTGTAGTATGCACGCGAAGTTTTATCGGATTGTTAGTGGACGGCGAGCGAATTAGCAAAGCATAAATTTCGAAAGGCCCTCCACGAGACATCCTCGAAAGGTCCTTGAGCAGACGAACTAAGGACGATGCTCCGTCCTTAAAAGGTCTCAAAGTGATATTTTTGGCATAATCCTGCAAGTGTCGCCTACGGGACGAACGGAACACATATTCATGTTTCTGAGGCCATTTGGTGCCAATGAGGACGACTTCAGGTAATCGAGCGTTGTCTGGGAAGTGGTCGTTGATTTCATGGGCTAGTACAGTAGGACCATGACCACGCGTCTTACAGAAGCTTGTCTGCTCAAATGGGACATTTCACTTTCTCTGAATACTTCGGCTGCTGGCGCGCTCAAGAAGAAGGAACTACACGCTACTCTGCTCCCGTAGAGAACATACTGACACGCGCAGTTGTTTTTGGTTTGTTTACGGGAAGCGCCAATATCACTTTCTTTTGACGCGCAGCGCAGGCCGCGCTTATCTTGCATGCCGCTCCGGTGATGGTGTCGACCGTTGCACACGCACACACACTTTGCATTCGCGACGCCCACATTTCAGCAGTGATAATACCAAAACGCCCTATGATGAATGTATAAAAGGCGACGCATTTCACCGCTGGTCAGTTCTTATCATCGACTGACGCCTGTTCACGCTGCTATCGCTTCGCTGCGTGATTCGCTTTTCTTTGGTGGGCATAGTTTCGCCCAATAAACAGTTTCGCTGTCAAAGCTTTGAAGTCTCCTGCGTCCTTCATCGGTATGACTGCGTCACTGATACGTAGTAAAAGCCACCAACGTCTTCTCCCTGATGGACTCTCGGAGACCCGCAAGGAAACCGTTGCCTGAAGCAGCTTTCGACCTCAATGAAGGTCTTTCCAGGAATAAAGAATACTATCTCGAAGCTTTGCGCCATCAAGAGAAGGAATGCTTCTCGAAACGGAAAACTTGGTGCACTAAAAAGACGGGGCACGGGAACTAGGCACAAAGGACAGGCACTCCAAGTTCTCGCCCTGCCGTTTCAGCGCTCCAAGTTTACCGTTTTAAGTATGAAACAACTAGCCCCAAAAGACATTCTCCTGAATGCTTTCGTCGTCATCGAAGCTTCGTCAGAACCTCTCGCCAAACACCGTACCATGACTGAAGAATATGCCCGTCCCCTCTGTCAGAGCCCGTACCAAGTTTCGGCACGGGAACGCGAGGCCGTTAAGCAAAAAGTCGACGAAATCATATAAGCGACGAGATTATACAGCCGCCTGAAGGTGCGTCTCTTGCCCCGCCACAGTGGTCTAGTGGCTATGGTACTCGACTGCTGATCCGAGGGTCGCGGGATCGAATCCCGGCTGCGGCGGCTGCATTTCGATGGAGGCGAAATGTTGAGGACCGTGTGCTGTGCGATGTCAGTGCACGTTAAAGAACCCCAGGTGGTCAAAATTTCCGGAGCCCTCCACTACGGCGTCTCTCATAGAGTTGGTTTTGGGACGTTACACCCCACAAAACAACAACATAAAAGTGCGTCTCCTGTGGCGTTACTGCGAAGGAAGGATGACACTACGTTTCTGCCTCTATTATCGTCGCCTCAACAAAGTCACGAAGACAGCAGCGAATGCCTACCTGCACTCGCTGCCACGAATACACGACACCTTGGATCGACTCTATAACGCAATATTTTCGTCGATGGACCTCAAGACCGGCTACTGGTCAACTGAAGCCGACGACGGAGACCCAGCGACCTTCATAACACCAGAGGGCATGTTCGAGTTTAAGGTCATAGCCTTTTCTCGACACCTGCCACTTTCCAACGCGTTAAGGATACAGTACTGGCAAGCATGAAGTGGCAGACTTGCCTCGTCTACTTCGACGACATCGTCGGATTTGCCTCAAGCTTAGACGAACACCTCCGGTGGTGTGAAGCTGCTATTCAAGCCATCAAGTCAACCGGACTCACCTCGAAGCCAGAAGGGTGCCGTTTCGCATGTGAGGCACTCTTCTTTCCCAGTCACGTAATTAACGAGTCAGGAGAGCGCGAACACCTGCAGAAAACAGCGGCCATCGCCGAATGTCCTCCGTTCGCCGACTTTCCATTGATCGCTCAGCCAATGAGTATACCGTCGTCCACCCTTGGTGCGAACACGGCGCATAAAAGCTAATCTAGCGCTCAGCGGCTCGGAAGGCCGGGCTTCGTTTTTTCACAAAAGCGCGGGCTACAAGCTTGCTGTGCATCACGCAATACATGCACGGCAAGATCCTGAGCTTTTCAAACGAAACGAAGCCCGGCGGCCCGGCCACTAAAGCCCCTGTGCGCCTGCGCTAGATTAGCTTCTACGCGCTGGCACACCGCGAGAACTCGCGCTCCGCGGAGCGCGGCCACGCTGAGCCATGTTCGCACTATGGGTGAACGGTCCTGTACCTCACTAAGGCTGGGAAACGGACTACGCGACAATAATCAGTAGTGTTACCGCGCGGGAAGCATGGCGAAGCTAGGCAGAGTTGCGGTGCTGCTATTTTTCTATAGCGCCTCCGCCTATTTGTGGTTGCGGGCTGAGCGCAAGAGCAGAAAGACGTGTGCGTGCAGATGCCGCACATAAGGGTATCGCATAGAAAAATTGCACGTGAATTGAAATAATGTTGATTTCATTATATTCATTTCTTAGGAACGATCGTGCGCCTTAGCCCGGTTAAACAGTTGCGCTTTTAAAAGAGTCCGGTCCGAGCCCCTAGTCCAATGTCGCACTGGCTTGAGCGGCTAGCTGGGCTTGGTGCGGAGAGCCAGCTGGCTGTCCGAATGAAATAATCCGTGTCCGTAACTTATGTGCACGTTATGAACTCTCCAGGTGATCTAAATTACCCGTGAGCCTTCCACTACGGTGTGCTCGTCGTAATCATAGCTTGTTGTGGCGCGTAAAAACTCAATAAATTATTATTTAATGAGACGAACTATGTAATTGTTACTTGGTTTGCGGGGGAGCATTTGGTGTGGCAACACCTGTAGCGACACACTAGGATACCTTAGAAGCAAGACGAGCAGGGGAAATGTGCACATCTTTCGTACCTACGAATTCTGCAGGATCTCGACGACAAGCATTTGGTGTTAAGCTGCAGTGTGCGTGCCACGTGCAGCAGCACGGTGTCTCCCCACGTCTCGACACATGCGAACGAACTTGTGTTTTGCGCAAAGATATACGATCGAAGCATGTATCGGTTCAGGCGCATGGGCGTCTTCATGCGTAAGCCAGACGCAAAGCGCGTATGCGAGCACCCTTAGGCCCCGAATAGGTTTGTTAACGCTGTTGGGACTGTGGGTGGTGATGCGCATGATGGTGGGAATCTGCGTGTGAAGAAGCTGCTGCTACGCTACAGCAATCACGGCACAGCGTGAACTAGGCTGCGAGAGCCAAGTGCTATTTCGGAGGCAGATAGTGCAAGCGTCGCTAATCAGTTCTGTGGAACTCCGCGAGGTGGAGTAAGGGCAGTAAATTGTGGAGTAACGGTCGTAGCCCCTACTCAATCTTTCACAGCCCTTTCATAACGTGTACTACGCCTTAAGTAGTTCCACAGAACAGACTGTCAAGTTCAGTGTACATGTGCATCGAGTCGTCGATCAGTTCACCAATGTGCCGCCAGTCGCTAGCCTACTGGTCAGCACAATTCGTAGAACGACCGCACCTAGTAGGTGTTCGTCCAGGCTTCGATCCTCATACAAGGATGTATTTCTCGTCGATTAGGAAGCTCTCTTCTCCGAGACATCTTTATGGATATTCTTGCAGCCTTGTGCTACAAATGAATGGTTGCTAACCACCATTTTCACAGTAAACAAGCCTCATAACGCTTGAGGACCTCAGAGACAGGGCCGTGCTGCCAGCTTTAAAGGATGTAAATAAATATGTCGCCGCTTGTACGAAGGTGCTGTATGCTCTTCTGGCTGGGTTGCATGAAGTGTCAGCTGAGGTGCAAGAGATCGGTGTTTCGATTAAATTCTGGACCGGATGCGTCACACAAATATTGGTTTCGGACTATTTTTTGTGGGCGATTCTTTATCGATACACGTACTGTTCAATGCAGATTCTAATCTTTAACCTTTGCAACAAGTCGGGTAAATGCGACTGACCATTCGCTTCCGTCGTGAGCTGGGTTGAGCTATGCCAGCATGCAGCGCCATGAAATCGTCTAAGCAGTCACTCTGGAGCATACAAAAACAGTTATCAGTATAGCGCAACACTTTTATTCGCAGCGTAAACAAGGGAAGAGCGGGAATACCAAAGCATTGCATTGCTAAACTAGCCGCCGTGAACGAAATAAGTGCACTTGTGATGTGATTACTTCCAAAGCATGGATGGTGAAGTACGTGTTTGACGGGCAATGTAATAACGGTCTGTTAGGACCGGACATACTGAAAGGGAACCTTTGAAGCAGCGATATATCCGATTCTTGTGGCTGCATTCGCGCATACGGTCCGATCGATACACTACCGCATAATGCCGAGCTACCCCCCCCCCCCCTCCCCCTCTAGCTCTTAATGGGCGAGAAATCATTCGACATATTTAAATGGAGGGGTTGGCGGGCTCGCTCGTTCTCGAAACAACATTGAAAATGGCGGCGGAACTACCGGAGAGAAAAATGAATGCAGAACGGTTGCTTTCCTTAATATCGGTGGAATAGGTGCATTTAATGCTTTTATTCGATATCATTGCTCTCGAAGCCGTCAAATGAGCCCTCGGAGTCGGACACCTAAGCTGCGGGCCCGCAAGCCCGGGCAGCACCGAACAATAACTTCACGCTAGCAGCAGATATGTGGTCCCCTCTTCCGATTAGAGCCGCCTATAACAATTCCGGCTTATTCTATAGTCCGACGAAAATGGCAACTCACAAGGCCTATCGCCTCCCAGGTATAACCATGGCTGACTATGAAGATGGCAAGTACGCTGATGTAGTGTAACCATCACCAGACCTTGGCAAAACTGCAGTTAAACAAGTTTCTCTTCTTCACTTAATTGCATAATTTCATACAATTAATTTTGCAACTTCTTAAAAATATGAAAAAGAAGCTGCCATAAGTGATCCGGCTTTGATGCGCGCTATGGTAAACAGGGTTAACAAAAGGGGAAGGGGCGGTCATTGGTACCAATTTCAAATCTCTCTAAAATAGAAAGGGGGGGGGGGGGGCGCTTGTACAGGTGGGGCCTCTTGATCGGGGTTTTACGGTAGTCCAGGAGGACTTCATGTAAAAGTATACCATGATCTGTTTTATTCTTAAGGGTAACGTAAGAATTTCTGGACAAATTGCTGCGTGCTGTGGGTTACGCTCTTGCAGTAAGAGGGGGAGATCGTCCCGGCTTGGAATCGCGATGACCTTTCTTCCCTTTTTTTTTCTTGGGGGGGGGGGGGGGGTTATAACGACGGGACGCATTGGCACACTGATCTTATTGTCTTTTGGAAAGCCTTTTACTGCGAGAGTTGGTACATTGTGGAACAATAACGGGTGTCAACTATTTATCACCGCGCAAACGAAATGGAAAACCCTTCTGAGCTTGCGAGTCTTTCGTGTCTTTGAACATAAGTTCCCAGGAGTGGGAAGCGCGTGTTTCTCATACCATACAAGTGTGAAAACCTTTGTGCAGTCGCTCCTGTTGAGGAAAATGATGGTGTTACTTTTGTCAGCAAGAGCCCAGCGATCTTGGCAAAGTCGTTGGTTGTCTTGATGGCCTTGTGCTTGCTTTTCGATGGAAGGGGGGTAGTAACGCACGCTGCGATTATGCGACTTAGAAAGGACGCCACAGCATGCTTGTTCAACAATATACCTGAATAATTGTTTACTTCCCAAAGTTTTGCTCTGTATGGAATGAATGTTGTAAGTTCATAATGCATATAGTTTATTCAGTCGATGATACATCTTTGCACATTTTGGAGGTAACCTAGAAAGTGCGGCTCCTTTGTCTCTCTACTACATCTTACTCAGTTTCCTACAATGCTGGCAGGTTGAGGCATATCATGTTAAGACAAATTCTTGGTGATTCGAACAGAATACGTGAAGGGGTTGCCTTACTGATGTCGCTGACATTATTAGCATTTTCAGTCTTTTAGATTTACTGGACTGCTTCGCTTCAACTGCAGGACTATTACACATAC
>JABSTT010004462.1:0-22474 GCA_013339685.2 Hyalomma asiaticum | reverse complement strand
CCAGGAGGACTTCATGTAAAAGTATACCATGATCTGTTTTATTCTTAAGGGTAACGTAAGAATTTCTGGACAAATTGCTGCGTGCTGTGGGTTACGCTCTTGCAGTAAGAGGGGGAGATCGTCCCGGCTTGGAATCGCGATGACCTTTCTTCCCTTTTTTTTCTTGGGGGGGGGGGGGGGTTATAACGACGGACGCATTGGCACACTGATCTTATTGTCTTTTGGAAAGCCTTTTACTGCGAGAGTTGGTACATTGTGGAACAATAACGGGTGTCAACTATTTATCACCGCGCAAACGAAATGGAAAACCCTTCTGAGCTTGCGAGTCTTTCGTGTCTTTGAACATAAGTTCCCAGGAGTGGGAAGCGCGTGTTCTCATACCATACAAGTGTGAAAACCTTTGTGCAGTCGCTCCTGTTGAGGAAAATGATGGTGTTACTTTTGTCAGCAGAGAGCCCAGCGATCTTGGCAAAGTCGTTGGTTGTCTTGATGGCCTTGTGCTTGCTTTTCGATGGAATGGGGGTAGTAACGCACGCTGCGATTATGCGACTTAGAAAGGACGCCCACAGCATGCTTTGTTCAACAATATACCTGAATAATTGTTTACTTCCCAAAGTTTTGCTCTGTATGGAATGAATGTTGTAAGTTCATAATGCATATAGTTTATTCAGTCGATGATACATCTTTGCACATTTTGGAGGTAACCTAGAAAGTGCGGCTCCTTTGTCTCTCTACTACATCTTACTCAGTTTCCTACAATGCTGGCAGGTTGAGGCATATCATGTTAAGACAAATTCTTGGTGATTCGAACAGAATACGTGAAGGGGTTGCCTTACTGATGTCGCTGACATTATTAGCATTTTCAGTCTTTTAGATTTACTGGACTGCTTCGCTTCAACTGCAGGACTATTACACATACTTATGTGGTTTTCTAAAAGAAAGGCAAGAAGGCACAAAACACAACGCCCGTGATGTGCGCCCGTTGTCGCTATTTTTTTTTTTTTTTGCGTGTCTCGCGCTATGCCATGATGATACGTGTTCTCGTTTATGTATTGGTGGGTTTAAAGCACGAGCGCAAGTTAAGAGGCGCGCGCGCAGATTCAACACATTGGGAACGTCTTAGAAGTGTATGCGGACTTACTTCGCGATGATGATATTTTTCTGCGTACGCCGAATGTCCAACCTCTGGCCTAAACGGTTTCGGTGTTAGTGAACACCTATTTTGTTTTATCATCTCTAGTTTCGACCACAGGCTCCAACTATGCCATCCAATGTTTTAATAAAAATCAAGCCCCTAAAATCTCAAGGACACAGTACACTAGAACACACAACACTGGAAACACAGCACATTAGAAACTGCACTGTGTACTTGCGATTTTTGATCTATGCACATAAACATGCCTTTTGGAAAGTTCAAAAAAAAAATGCAGCCCTCCAATTTGCACTGGGTATCAGAAGGATTGAGTATCAGGCGTGTTTATGTTTTGGACGTATTTGAACAGGTCAGAAGTTATTCACCGAAGTGCTTCAGTCAATATACCTGAACCAGTGAGAACCTGTTGGCTGGAGTGATTCGGTTAATAGCTTCCAGCAAGAACAAAGAAAGTTTCACAAAATCAGATTTTGTGGCGCCGTAAATGTTTGAACATAACCGAGCAACAGCTTTCCGGAAATGAGCAGGTCACTGCTCTCTTGCAAGTTGTTATGCATCAATCAGAAAGGCAGCGGTACCGGTTAGGGGCGAATTCCAGCACATATAATGACTCTCGATAACGTCCTCAAAACGAGGAAAATGCGATATAGCACAGCATCATTTTGTGGATGCGAACTAGACTGCCAAACTTGGTGGCCGATGCACTCTTTTGAGCTAGCATGTCAAACAAACACCATCGGAGTCGTCATAAGACGGACGTTAATTACTTAACATATTAAAGTAGTCCTTGCAAGCCACAGCTAGGCTTATGCCCGAATTTTCGTTTCTTGATTCGGTTTTGTTTTTTGTTTTTCTCCGTCTTGATGAAATCATCACTACCTTGGCACGCCAAGAGCTTCATAGCGGTTCAAATGTTTGAATTGGGTCGAGATGCTCTTTGATTTCGCTTGTACTGACCAGAGTGGCGCAAATATGCGCGGTCGGGGGCCTTCGAGGCGAAGAGAGGCAGCATAATGCAAGTTCCGCGCAATAACAAAGCCTGGTGCACTATCTCCCAACTCTGTGCGGACGAAGTGGGTCTTTGAAAGGAAGATAATGAACAGACAAGTAACCGCCGTATTGGGAGCTTGGCTGCTTACTTATTTGCCTAGATGTACATTTATTCCCCACAATGTGATCTAGTGCAATATACCAAAATTGTTGTGAAAAAGTTTTTTAGTGCGCCTTTTTTTTTTTGCATTCTCATACTGAGTGCTTGTTTCATAATTAACAAAAAAGAAAACTCAAAATATTCTGACTTTCATTTCAGCCTTGGCTGTACGCACGATGGAGATGGCCCTAGCGATTGGCCCATCGGACATATTGGTTCTGAAGACTGCAATTGGAACCTAGGTTACATGATGAGCTACATGTTTGTAGCCCCGAACATGTACAGGTTTTCTCCCTGCTGTCAACGTGAAATGATGAACATCTACAAGTATGTACCCTGTTAATTCTTGCGCATTAGGCTCATAGTAAGCGTCTTCCTGATCGAAAAAATACTCATTTACAGCCGCCCACAATACAAATGCCTTATCTCGAACAACAGCATGACTACAGGCATATTTTCTTCCAAGCTTCCTGGCGCCGTGTCAAGTCGTGAAACCTACTGTAAGAAAGTTTACCATGAATTCAGCAACGTTACCGTAGACAAGGTGAGTTCTCTATTATTGATCGTAACGTGGCTGTCGTTAACGAAGACAAATGCCTAAGGAATAGACTTTTGATGAGCATTCAAAAACGAATGAAATAATTCTTCAATAAACCAACAGATTCCACGCATCCTGGGGACCGACGCAATGGGAAGAAGCAAGCGAAAAAGCTGCCTGAGCCGAGTTTCCTGCCATTTAGCCAAGCGTTGCGCGTAGCACCATCGTATTTGTACAAATTCAGAGTAGTAGTTGTGCGCGTAACGTAGGCTTCCAAGGCTCGTAAGCAATACCGTAGTGTACTGTGGAGTCTGTGTAAAATATTTGAGAGAGACAATGCGCGCACGAGCAGACCTCTTCGCACGTTAGTGCACAATCACCTCTTCTATGTGGCGAGCGCATTGTATATATGCGAGACGCCTGGAATGAGCACATGACCAAGGCGCTGTTACGCAGTACGCAGCGCGTCTGATGGCTCCCGAGATAGCGCGTATGTAAATAACTACGCGTGTGTCAACACACACGCGCGTTGTCACTCATTTACATGCGCGAGTGGGCAATGAGACGGGAGATTTACGGTAACACCGAACGAACCACAGTGCTTCGCCCCCTCATCGTGATTCACTTTGTGGAGATGCGTGGATTTTTTTTTTAAGCTCGTTAAAGACGGGCGGGGCATTTTGCCCACCGCTTCGACACAGTCCTCCCGAGCGGGGTGATGTTATCGCACGCGCTCTCCGAGCGATGGAGATGGCCGGGCTCGTTTGATCTCTGCTTCAGCCGCGTTCGGCGGACCCGCTCGCGTGCTTTTACCAGCGGGTAGAAGGTACGATGCGCGGGGCGTTGTCTATTTGTGCTTTGTACGGGGTATGACGGCGACGGCTAAAACTCGTCGAGACTGTCCATATAATTGATATCGCAATAACAGCAAGTTCACAAGCTATGTCCTCCGAGATTCTGGCGGTCACTCGTTGTGCCTACAACATAAACAATATTAGTGTGGCTTTCACAAACATCGTCGAATAACGAAGGATACTTTGTCGAAGCTTCGCGATACAAAACTACTGCAAATACAACCGTCCGTTAGGAACTTCGGGGCTAAGAGCACACGATGGTAACTCGAAAATTCTAAGCAGGCAGCATAGGCTTTGGGCGCTCGGCAATGTTTGTGCTTGCGTCGTTAAGATGATTAAGCAATAATGCTTGACGGCGTTAAACTGCATCACCTTGTAAGTAAAGTAAATCATATACATTCCTAGAATGAGCCGACTTTAGTTTATTTACTTTTCCATTATTTTCCGGCCATATATATATATATATATATATATATATATATATATAGTATATATATATATATGGCGAAGGCCGTGCCACGGCCGAAACGTTGAACAATAAACCTGCGATTTTCGCAAGTGCGCAATTCGTTTCTAATCTACTTATGAAATGGACCCACAGAACTTCTTCCCCGACTTGTATATATATATATATATATATATATATATATATATATATATATATATATATATATATATATATACATATACATATACATATATATATATATATATATATATATATATATATATATATATATATATATATATATATATATATATATATTGTAGGCGTTTATTAAGCACGTCTTCATCATCTGTATTTTATCATCATCACCATGCGTTCTGCGTATCTTCTTCATCGCTGGTGGGTGATCATCATCATAGTGTTTTGCGCCCAGCGCGTTGGCATCATCGAGCGACCCGCCGAGCTACTGAGAATAAACGTCGTCCAAACCGAGGCCTCATAATATATATAGTACCTACCCATCGGCCTTTACTTATTGAATCTTTGCCGACAGGCATTCTTCGTAGCCCTAAAATAATCATAGTTTATTTTTCATCAAACCTAAGTAGGGATGTACACGGAACTTTTATACGTAAGAACCTTATTAACTATCAGGAGTACTTTTTTGCCGCTCAAGGTCAAAGTTTGGGTATACACTGTGCTGTTTTATCACATTAATGTATTTCACCCTTATATGACCCCCTATCGGAACAACACGTAAAGCCTTCCAAGATTTCAATACAATACGAGCTGATAACCTTTACGCATTTCGATTATTGTACGCCCCTTAATTTTCAAATGAGGAGCTGTCTAACTTGTCATATTCATATCGTCGTGTAATAATAGTCCATACAACAAATACAGATGTTTGGTTTGTACCGCGTTTCCGCACTACATATAAATACCGAGCCTTGGCATACAACGTTCCCGCAACCCTAAACACATACGAAAAGTACGATCACCTGCAGAATCAAACAGTTACGCTCACATTTCCGTTGCCTATCATCAGCTTTTTCACAAGCTATTTTCATTATCCCAATACCAATATCTCTTCTTTTACGCTGCACTTGTCGGCCCTATTGTATATACGTCGCATCAACATGTATTTTGTCAATGTCTTATATGTACGCGATATGTGCGTGTGTATATAGGTGCGTATGTGTTAGTTGCAATTAGGTCTATGTAAGGTGTACTCTATGGCTGGAAACAATTTTTTTTTCCTCATTTGATTATACTTGTACATGTACTTACTCCTCTAGTTTCGTTTACACAATTCTGTTATGTATAGAAAAACAACTAATTCCTAGTTTATTTATGAATTAGTGTGTATTGTTCATGTTTCTTACCATTGTTCATTGTATACCTTCTTGTATTATTTTCGCACGAATGCCCAGTATATGTACAGGTCGCCAGGGCCTTTGTCAAGCCGTTCTCACTTAGCCCTGGAAACATTCCTTTTTTATCTGCTAAATAAGAAGTTTAACGCTCGAAATTTGAAATTTAGCCTGTCCGTGCAATGTCTGCGTTGAACTCTGCTTCAGCATCGCCCTCTGCGGCAGTCCACAAATCTACCGATGACGCCTCCCTATTGTGTCTCGGCGTGCTGAGGTACCCAGAATTTGTTCATAAGGCCCTTTCCCAACTGCTGGCTCCTTGTTTACTTTTTTGAGATGCTACATGCCTGCAACATTTCGCTTTCGCGTAGACGTTTACCTAGCGTTACCCTGAAAGGAAACCTCCGAAATAGATGGAATAAAACGAGCCCCGTTATAAAGCCATACAAGCCATCTGGCTGAGGATTGAACATGACTGAGAGGACAAATGCGATCAAGTTAAGCGAATAATAGCTTTAGCTAAAGTCACGTGTGGTTAACGAGACTTAATTAAACAGGTAGCTAACACTCAACCGATAAAGGGAGTGGTGGATTGTGGTAAGTATTCTAGAAACACGACAGTATACTAGTATGCACGTAAAACCCAATTGCAAAAGATAGTTGGCTTTTTTATTTATAAATTCTTTGCAGATCTTTCTGAACCTTATATATATATATATATATATATATATATATATATATATATATATATATATAATATATATATATATATATATATATATATGTGTGTGTGTGTGTGTGGTGTGTGTGTGTGTGTGTGTGTGTGTACGGTGTTTCAGTTGCAGATTATTACTTATGTTGAAAGTGCAGCCTAATTTCTAATTTTTCTCGCACTACTGTGAAGCTGTATGCGTACATTATATGCAGGATTACAAAGACCGTGAGTGCGTTGTCAAGTGCTACATCAACACAAATAGAGACAGTATGCTGATGACTGCCGTCGATGGTGTCCGTTGTGGCAAAGGAAAGGTAAGAAAGAAAAAGTACTTGAACTCGGATAGGCACGATACTTGTGCGGCGCTACTTATTTCAGGAAATATAATACGCGTTCACATACGAACTTAACGATAGCCTGCCCACAGCGTCCCATAGACTTTACAGAAATAATACCAGTCATAAAATGTATATAGTTTAACAAAGTTATCGCACCGTATAAGTTATGGAACTAAAGGTTCAGCGCAACCTATGAGGTTGTCGATAAGCATTTCTAGTCAAGCTTGCGCAGATGATTTATTTGTGAGATTTTCAGTCCCACAACCAGCTGTGACTATGAGAGACGCTTTAGTGGAGGTCTCAGGAAATCTCAACCACGTGGGATTACTTAACGCGCCCTCATATCGCACAGCACACGTGCATCAACAGTTCTCCTCCATCGAAATGCAGTTGCGGCAGCCAGTATTCGCACCCGCGACCTTCGGATCAGCAGCCGAGTGCCATAACTACGAGTGCCATAAACGATGGCGGGGAAGCTTGCGCAGGGCACTGTAATACTGGTAGCTTATCAGAACTACGGCCTTTCATCGATACATCTTTATTATACTGGGCTAGTATTAATTTCTTTCCTTCGGAATGTAGTTGCTAACAAGAAGTTCTTTCAGCCGGAACCCTACTATTGATAGCCTTAACCAGTGCTGTTTAGAGGCTAGTAAAAATTTCAAATTAGATTTCTTTAACATGCCTGATGAAAATATTCATCGATGCACTTGTCATGAAGTGAAGCAGCAGCGCTGTCAAACATCTGACACACCACGTTTTTTTACTGAGAGTTACGCCATCACCTCGTCTCACTACAAGTTCGCATCACACTGAGTTGTTACAGTTTCGCAAATGCCACATCATACTACTATTTTAAGGTGTGTCTGCTCGCCTATAAAAACGGCGAAGGTGTCCCTACAGACAACCAGTACGTTTTGCATTCTCTCTTTCTGATGCAACTGTGTCCCACAGGGAGGCCTGCAAATCTTTGTTACGGCTTACAACTGGGTACAAAACTTGCCTTCCTGAAACGATTTCTTAAGTCATTAGAGTATCTCTTCTTGTGGTTGTAATTACAAGGTGCAAAGATTACCAGCTGAATCGTTGTGCTGCCTAGGAACTCGGCTTAATTTCCAACAAGGCCACGGTCTAGGCGCAAGTTAGAGATTTTTGCAGTGGTGACCATTGATCTGTAGCCTCATGCTACCGCTTTCCTTGCGATTTTAACATACATTAGGAGGTGGAACACTGAAAAATGTTTGTATGTACACAGAAAGTCCAAATAAATTAAAGTACACACCTATTGAGCATGTAAATAAGTTATTTCGTATAAAATCAGTAGCTTATCACTTTCACCACTGAAAACCCCATGTTTCATTGTCCACCTGTTCTTCTGTGATCAAGATACAGAGGTGGTCAAACGGAGACTTCCTTGTCTACAGACATTCGGGGATTTTTCGCAATAAAAGAAGTTGTTACTCCCACGTTTCTTTCGAGAAAAGAGCATGCCAGAAAACATAGCGTGCCGCGTTTTTTTTACGTCCACAGGACTCGCAGGTCTCCACAGAACTCCGAGTAGATACAAAAAAGGGGAAGAATTGAGAACGCTTTCTCTTACGTAAGAAATTCTTAGCTACGAAATCTCTTAACGAGAATGCGATATTGATGGCGCGCATTTAACCTATTCGGCCATATTGAGAGCAAGGAGCAAGCATAAAAGCCGATTAAACAACAAAGAAAGAAAACCATGTGGCCACATGATAGCCCCGCAGCAAGCAAAGCGTCTGCTGTCGAGATTGGTGATAATAGCGAATGGTTTTCGCTGCAGTTCAGCTTCCTGTTCCGGGCGTCTGCTACAGCGCTTCGCACTGTCGCGATGTAGCAGAAGCCTACGTGGTCTGCTTTGTGTATCATCGTAGAATACATCTCGAAGAAAAAAGATTTACAGCGTTGGTCACGATAATTAATGTTGACCACGCTAATGTTGACTACGCTAACATCATTTAAAATGTAATATACACAGTGTGAAGGTGATCCATAAACGTATGTTCCGTCATGTGCAGTTTTTGAAACATATTCATAAAGTGTTTCGTACCTCACAAATGATTTGGCAAATTATAGCACGGTAGAATAATTTCAATGAGAACTTTTTGCCGCGGTGACTTAAGTCGTTGCGCCTCGTACATAAATCTCAGCACGAGCTATTGGTGCTGCATTTGAGGCTACAATATTGTTCAGCGTTAAAAGGCAGCAGTAGTCGTAGGTTCGATTACCTGCCGAACTTCGATACGGCATGAATACGAATACGTTCGTATACATACCTACATTCAATACCCAGGCGGTTAATATTCAGCTAGGGGTTATCTCGTCAGCCGTAGCTCGCTGAGCGGTTTTTTTTAGTTCAAATAATGTAATTTCCATTCCTGATGCAGAAGTAAGTGGTAGTCTTAATAGCTGCGTGTAGTCCGCCCTGGTGGTTTAGTGCTTATAGTGCTTGCCTGCTAACCTGAAAGACATGGGTTAGATCTCGGCCACGGCGGTCGCATTTTCGATGGATATGCAAATGCTAGGGGCCCTTGTACTATGCGTTATCAGTAGGCATTAAAGGGGCCCTCTAACACTTTTTTCGCACCCGTTTTCATGCGCGTATTGCGTAGACTGGAGGGTGGACAGACAAATGCTACAAGAATGACAGCGATTGGAGCAGGCAGTGCAAAGTTATTAAGGAGACAAAGTTCAAAATACAAGCAAAAAAATGAAGACCCTCAACTTGGATTTCGCGGGGTCAGGTGATCGCATTTCACTCTCCACAACGTCATAGACCTCGGCCAATGGAATTCGCTTTAGGCGCCTACGTAGCGGAAGTTCGTACGCCATCGTTGCCTGTTCGCTCCAGTGTAGTGATGACGCCGTTGCCATGTCAACAAACAACGCGGAGCGAGAGCATGCCACACTGTCAGTTATGAGGTTTTCTGACCGCTCCGACTTGTAAGAGCGGACGCTTGTGCTTCGTAAAGGCAAGTGCCGTCGTCTTTAAACTCGCCGTCATGACCACTGAGAGGGGCCGGCGAATACGACCATAGTCGGCAAAGTTTCTTCACGGGTTGTTCAGCTAAACGCTCAGACATGGAAGCATAGAAGTGGGAATAGGGAATTTCAGCGTGTCAACATAACCCCAATGCTCAAAGCACTTTGCGTAGAGCGGAATACCGGGTGTAAACATTGCATGCGCAAGCACGGCAGACCACCTGGAGCGGTTGCCGTCCGCTTCGAATCTTTTGAGTGGTCGTCGCGCGCTATGTAGCTCTCGAGTTGTCGACGTTTTTAGTTGCTTTGGCTTTGTATGATGAAGCTTCGACGGTAAAGCACCCGTGAAAATTCGACACCGTGTCTCAGCGCGACACAAATTGTCGAGGCTGTAGGGTAGCGAGTGGCTGCCGGTATCTCGGAGGACATAGATCACGCGGTATTGCTTGTTCTGTTTACCACCCACAGCTGGCGCCACTTGACTGTGACAAACAACGCTATCCGGTATTCAGTACGTCTTTGCGTATACCGGTTTAGCGGACACGTTCAAATTCCCTTATAGCGCTGCGCGCGATACAACACACTTTGACAGAACGGCAAATTCCACCCAGTCGTTCAGCGCTTTAGCGAGTCGCGAACGCACACAAGAGAGATGAAACAAAGGAATTCTTTTCGTATGGACATACGACTCGTGTAAGCAAAAGGCAAGAGGCGAAATGGGAGCCAGCGCCTCTATCGCATGTTATAATTGTGGCGATCTTTCTAACTACGACTGCGTCTATTGGCGTTCAATAAAAACCTACGCAAGCGAAAAAACAAAGCCGAATATTACTTGCTTACCGACGTAGTGCCGCGAGCACTTATAGTGCTACTTTCATCCAATCACCGGCTCGAGCTCTAAGTCGTCATTTCCGCACAAATAGTTCTGACGCGCGCCACTACGCGCTGATGCGGTCGGCAGCGATGTGATGATTTCATTGAACGATTAAAATATTAAATCAACTGATATGGGCGGTTTGACACCTGCCAAAAATATCCTCAGCCATCTGTCTACGCGACCCGCAAATAAAAAATGGGTGCGAGAAAAGTGTTAGAGGGCCCCTTTAAGCAACCTCAGGCAGTCAAAATCTCCGGAATTATGGTGTGGTTTTGGCGTTTAAAACCCCAGCAATTAATGCCTGAGTATATAGTTAAGTGACAGGAACAAAATGATATATATATATAGATATATAGTGGAGATCGCTGCGAAAGTGACGCTTAGAAGGAGGCAACGACGTTGTGATCACGTGGCGCGCGGCGCGCTGCGCGGTTAGCGGAGGCGGCCATCTCTCTCATATATATATATATATATATATATATATATATATATATATATATATATATATATATATATATATATATATATATATATATATATATATATATATATATATATGGGAGAGATGGCCGCGGATTCCGGCCTAGGCTAACTGCCTAGGCCGGGACTGGACTAAGCTCGATCGACGAGGAATGTTCTGGGACAGAGTCGTCGGCCATTCAAAGCCATCTGCTGATTGTCAGCAGAAAAGACGTGTAGTTCTCGAGGTTCTTCGGGTGTTAGCGCTCGACTGGGTGTCTCCCATAAGTGTTGACCTCCCGAACATCAGCCAAGTCAGCGCGTCTTATTTGTTGTGTCCTCTTCTTTGGTCTAGCCAGCGGGTGTGGCTTCATTTAAACGCGAAGCTGCTCAGGAGATCGCAATGACCGTTGACAATTATGACAAGAGAGCTAAAAGCCCACACACTTATGCCCTGCACCAACTACGTACATTCTTACATCAAGCCCACTGCTAATAACAGTAAATATGTGAAGAGCAGCATAGACATAGTAATGAAAGACGGACAGAAAGAAGGAAAGAAAAGAAAATTGCACTGATACGTCATACTTAATATACAAAGGACATTGTAGAAATACAAACAAGAACAAATAAGTAAACAAATGAAAAAAAAATCTGGCTGATACCTTTGTCAGAGGTATATGTATAACAAGAAAGTAAAATGTGCCGTCACGTAAGCAGTGGAACGTTGATTATACATCGATGTGAAGTTGCCCAGTGCTATCGGTGTTTCGCTGGTACGGCATGCTTTGACGTGGATAATCCCATGTTCACACATCGCCTCCATGACATTCATCACTGTGACCAACATCTTGTGAAAACTGAAGTAGTTCGCGTAATAACTGGACACAACCGAGAGTAAATGCCGCGCAACAAAAGCATGAGTCATGTTAGCTTGCGCAAACTTCATCCGTTAACGTCGTCGCGTACTTGAGCGCTTAAGGCAGGAGTTTTCTTCTTTTGGCAGGAAGATGTCACGCGACTACCTGTTATGTGGTCATTGCAGGCACATGTCGCCTGACTCCCTGTTACATGGTTTTGATGAGAACTTACCACGTGACTAGCTGCGGCGTCATGTTACGTGTCATTTGGTCACGTGTCAAAGATCAAATTAGTGTGGCGGCCAATGTGCGGTTCTGGCGCCCACTCCCTCCCTGTTTTACTCTCCACCTTCACGTCACTTCAATTTGCCAAGCCTTGCTATACTTTGCTATATAGTGCTCAGCAATTGAAAGGGGTACTCGAACCGCGCAGTGGCCGGCGCATTTTGCGCCACTGAAGTCAGCTGGACGATGATAGGGGGGCCAGGCAAGAACACAAGTCACTCGATTTCGCAGAGTACCACAATGAGTTAGCTGGGCGTCCCCATTGTATTCATGCATAAAGCAGCCAGCGCCCCGACTATTGCGTTTCATTCGCTGAGCACTGTACATGTCTAGGCAATGTTTCACCCTCTGTCCTCCCCCTCAGCCTCATTTGTCTTTCCGATTCGCTTGTCATAGTACATTACACAAGGTTATGTTATGCTTTACCTTACTCCTCCTCGTCACCCCCAGTTTGCTTGCACACCTCCTTGCTGTACCATACTATACAAGGCTCTACCATATTTAACCCTTTCCTCCCCTCACACTGTTTTCCCACTTTTGCTTACTAGAATATATGAGGCTATGCTATGCCTTCCTCTGGCCCTTCGTGCTCACTCTCACTTCTTTTTCTATCCACCTTGCTATACTAATCTATGGTATGCTATCAAACGTATGTGCCTTCGTGTAGTAGTGGGCTCAGGGCATGTGCCCAAGAAACGAGAGGAGTGCACGGGCAAATGACGTGATTGTTATATGCGAGACATACGCGCACGTATTTCATGATGATGGCAGTTTTTTCTGCTCGAACGTAACACTTAACCCTGAGCATAAAGAGCTCCCATCTTTAAAAAAAGAAAGGGGTGAAAGGGTTCAAGGATGGGCCAGTAAAGCAGCCGCAGAATAGAGTTTAATGATTAGTGATTTTCTGATAAGTGATCTGTCTGTGCTCGCATTTGCTGTCACGGGCTCACCTACTTTTCTTCTCTGTGGCTTCTCCTGTGGCTTAATTTTCCGTGAAGTACTACTTCTCATGCGATTCTTGTATTCCTCAGTAGCCTTTATCTCCGGAATTTGCTCAAGAATTGCCTGTAGAGGTTTCTGATTCATAAAAAGACATTCAAATTATATATCTAATTTGACTATTGTGTTTATGTGTAAGAGATGGCAGTACCTCACGCCGTCCCCATTAACTACATCCGTGGATCAGCCAACTGTAGTTCTTCCGTGCAGTGCGTATTCCGTGACCCGCAAGTCACGGGATTTCTTTAAAAGAAAAATTCATGTGTGGGGTTTAACGTCCCAAAACAAGCTGCGATTATGAGAGGCGCCGCAATGGAGGTGTCCGGAAATTTCGACCACCCGGGTTCTTTTTTTTTTTTTTTTTGTGGTGCACTGACTCCGCACAGCGCAGGGGCCTCAACATTTCGTCTCCATCGAAATGCAGCTGCCGCGGCCGGGATTCGATCCCGCGACATTTGGATCAGCAGCCGAGTGCCGTAACCACTATAGACCACCGTGGCGGGGCCTTCGAAAAAATGAGGGGACGCTTTTTTACTGTATTCGGCGATTAAACTGCAAATGGCTTTCTGCTCGCCGTGTTGCAATATACGGCCTACATGACCACAACTGATCGGTAGCCTTTTTTGGATATTTGCAAAAAGGTGTTGCATGGATCCCTTACATGCGTTTTATAAGAGCTTTCGCTGCTCAGGTGAGCTTGCAAGTTCATTCCTAGCTGCATGTGAAGCGCACGGAACGCAGCACCATTTTTGGGCAGCATGATGTGCGGCTTTGATCCTATTTGTCGTTCTTGGGAAAAGACGTCTTTGTTCGCCCTCCCAATGGTGGCAAACGCGCTCAAGTTGTTTGTTGTTTCCTTTTCTTCGTCACACTCCACCAAGGCTTTATCTGTTTTTGAGCGCTATGTATTATAATGGAGATTAACATCACGCTATTTTCCCAGTTGGATGCGTCCGCGGCAAGCGTGCAATGTAGAACGCGAATACGGCATAGAAATCAGTAACTTCTGTCCTCCACGGCTATTATTGCCACTAAAATTCAAATTTTATGGAATTTTCATTTTTTTGCAGATCTGTATCCTTGGCAACTGCACTTCCAAGGCAGAGTTCAAAAAGGCCAATGCTCAATAAAAAACTTATGGACATGACCCCGATATGACATCGTATTCTTCATTCAAAAGCGAAAGATGACGTACTGCCATTTGGAGAACCTCCCTAACATTGCTTGAAAAGAACAAATCACGTTGCAGAGAAGTGCTTTGTGTTTCCACTCAGGCGGAGAAGGAAACAAGGGAAGAGAAATCAGCTACCATGAATGCTTAAACACAAGGGCGCAGCACAGTGTGTGCAAGAATCGCAATGAGCCAGTTTCACTGTTCGACGTGGCGCAGTTTCCGCAGCCTTGGCGATAGCGCGTATGTGTTCGCGAAATTACGCGTGTGCACCTATTTGCACAACTGTTGAAGCCTCGTCGGCGACGCGTCACCTTCTAACTACAGAGTGCGCCGCGGTGTGACGAGAGTCTAGGATGTTCTTGGTAAGAGCCTTCTGCTTTTTTCGGAAGACGTCACCTTCAGACACTTCATTCTCAACAATATATAATACAACGCTTCTGATAGGGCGTGTTAAAGATGACTTGCACTGTACTCAGCTGACACTCGTCTGCAAAAATGCAGAGTCCTGCACAGCTGCTCAACTCTATGCTGATTCGTCGCTTTGGCAATGAGCTGCACGCCGAAGTAAGGCAGCGCCTGCCAGTTATTGCATAACGCTGCAAACAACTGGTCAGTCATCCATAGGTCTAGTCCCAAAAGAAATCTCATTTCGTCGCTTGCTAATGCGAAAACAATTTTGTTTTGCCACGTTTATTCCACTTTTTCTGACGATATGCGAATGACAGTTTGCACTTGGCAGATACGAACCAAAAACGAATATGCGGGTTTGAATATCTAATTTAATACTCAATGTTGAATAACAAAGGCAACCTCCATGTGGTACTTATTTAACACATAAATATGTAAAAAAGGACCTAGCAGTATATAAACGACAGTTATGTTACCATCGAGCTTTTGGAGCTCCTCCGACCTAAAATGTCGCGAACTTAAGCTAAGGATACCAGCACTATATGCTGCCATCAATGAATACTAATTATTACACGCGGTCAGATCCTTGCAAAACAGAGGTCCCGCACAAGAAGGCTGCTGTGTATGGCAGAGGAGCACGTTTTGTCACGTTTTGTAGCCTTTGAATGACGTGCAGTACACGAGCGTGGTTCCTGGAGCGTCAGCAAAAATGTCGAGCAAGCAATTGTAGATGCTCGGCATGCAATAATGTCGGGCAATTGTGGATGCTCGGCATCTTTGCTGAGCACGAAAGGCGACGAAGCTTCTACTGATGACGAAAGACAAGCTGTTTCTTCCTTTCCGCCACCCCCTTTCCGTCTACTGGAGTGACTGTCACGCCTTTTACAAAGCTGCTGCAGGTGCGCCCGCGACGGTGTGGCGCCGCCAAGGGACATGGGTTGCTCTTCTGCACGTGTTCTTTGTGTGTGCTTTGTCTGTGCTTTGTGTGTGCGAACGTTTTTACTTAGCACAAAAATAAGGTCAGTAGCCCGGAAGAACGTCAGTTCCCAAGCCGAAGGGGTGGTCCTTTATTGACAAGGGCCCCCGGTTTGGCCATTAGGCCGAAGAGGCGACTCCGTCCGGCACAGCTGGAAGTGGTTCGTCTGGCGAGTTCCCACCTTATGAGCATCAGACCACACAAACTGTTAACAGATGGAATGTCTCCGCACGTGCACGCGCGATAACGGTGGTGCTGGCCACGTGACGTGATCAGCTCCGGCATCGTCTCCCGGGACCTTCGGTAACAGCAGCCATGGACGGGTCAAGTACGCTCGTTCTGGACACTTCCCATCCTCTCCCTCTTCCCTCGCCCAGGAGCCAATGGGGGAGAAGCCCAGGCAATAAAATGCGCGGGACCCAGAGAAAGGGAGGAATCCTCGGAAAGAAAGCTCTGAAGAGAACCCACTTGCTAGTGGAGTCTCGCGGAATCAAGCTCCCCGTAAATATGTAAATAAACCTCTCTTTAAGCTTTCTCTACCTCTGCTTCGGCTCTCTACTCCCGAAGTCCAAGTGCCTGCGAGTCGTCTTCGCCGCTCCGCAACACGATACCCGCTGGTCGGCTCATTCAGCAGGCCAGTCGCAACACGCCCGACCTTCCTGCACTACCCATAATATCGTCGCTGGACCCTTACGCGGCACACTGATGCGCTTGTGTCCTCACTTGGCGCACACGAAACACTGGTTAGAAACTTGTCAGGCTCACCACGATCTCTCTCTCGGGCTTCCTCTTTCTTCCGCAAGTGGAGTACGTTATTTTGTAGCTGGACCTCCATGAAGTTGTCAGCCGCGTCTGCGAATTGCTCAGCCGTCTTGAAATCTCTTTCTCGAAGGAACTGTGAAGGTAGACTTTAGCAGTCATGCAGAAGCTGTTCGTGACGAAACAAGTCCCGGACAGCGCCAAAAGACCAGCCTCGTTCGGCCATCTCCACCCATCGATCAAAATAACTCATCCGCCTAGTCGCGTACTGTTTAGCCGTATCCTTGTCACAGCGCTTACTATGACGAAATTGCTCGCGACACCCTTGGCCATACGGCGAGAAGTTCGGAGCATACATTGCCTTTCTTTTTTGCCATATCGTAGTTCATGGACTCCTCAGGCAACAAACGGCGAAGCAGCTTTAATGTCTCACCATCCAGGCACAAACTCAGGGCAGCAGCCCATTTATCTGTAGGCCAATCTTGACCAGCGGCGGCAAACTCAAATCGTTTTAGGTAAGCTTCAAAGTCATCCATGTCTTCGTTAAAAATGAGAATTACACTGCGAGGATTCACAAATGATTGACGTGTTCTTTCCACATCGCTTTCAGGAGCTTCTAAATCTTTGCAACCTCCGGCCTCGGCCAGCTTAAAACATAGCTACAACGCCTTCTGCTCCAATTGCAAACGTTGCGTTGGAGTGCCGCGCACTTTAGCAGCCTCCACCTGAGCCCTCTGAACTGCCTGTCTACCTATTTTCTTAGTTCGGCGCCCTGCATACTTAAGCGCTTGCCCAGCTCTATCAGCTCCGACAATTTCATATCGGTCATAGTCAGGTCATTCCAACAACAAAAAAAAAAAAAAATAATAACTTCGTCCCGTCCTGCCGTAGCGCACGCCAATGTCATGGTAAGCGCGGTTTGTGTCATTAAGTAACATTCAGCACAACATACTCTTACCCGACAGAGGCGAAGTCAGTTTTCTTCCCCAGAACACCAAAAAAACTGAATAACTTTATAATAATGCGGAACTGGAAAGAATAAAACCTTGAGAAAGAGTCGATAACAATAGAGACCAATTCTGCACTGTCTGCGAGACAGAGCCGTAAGACGAGCACCTGTAGTTAGCGTCAGGGTTCTAAAAGAGAACGTCACCCCCTACAGCGATGTGCTCGTCGACGAGGGCAACGGGCCCGACAGCTGGCAGTGGCTCGCCAGGGGTTTGGACAGGGGTGACGACAATTGTGACCCAGCCGTCTATGCCAGGAGCTGGTCAGCAGGACGTTTAGTAGCTGGCACCCGACATCGCAGTGAGGTCGCGGAGAGCTTCGGCCGACCGCACAAGCGCCCGGTAGCGCACGGATGGCAGCTGTCCCCATTCTGTCCCTCGCGCTCATGATGGATGGATGGATGCTATGAGCGTCCCCTTTGTAACGGGGCGGTGACACGTGCGCCACCAGGCTCGTAAAAGATTTAAGAAATTTTCTTTTTTTCCCCTCTGTCTTTAAGTTGGCCTCATGCCTTTTAAATCTACTTCAATCAAATCGATCATACTATAGCAAAAACGTAAATTCATACATCAGTTCTCTGCCCCTTATGGCAGGAAGTCCTTTTTTTCCTATAATTATTTTTGTCTGTTATCTCTAGTTTTCTGCCACCAATACTCTAACCGTCCCTTGATTATTTAACTAAAAGAACTTGTTGTTGGGCTAGTTGGTAGACCATCTCCAAAACTTAATTCAAGCGCAACCACACGACACATTCACACACACACCCACACACGTGGTTGATGCCTGGGTGTGTGGGGCGTGTGTGTATGTGAATGTGTCGTGTGCTTGCGCTCTAATTAAGTTTTGGAAATTGCTTATTTCAATCGCGGGTATGTTCAGCTTTCCATTGTTGTCCCTAAAACTCAAGGCTTCCTATAGGGTAGTGCCCAAACGTACACCTGGGCTGATATTTCCGCATTCAATCAGAACATGCTCCGTCGTTTCCCTACCTTCCTCACAGCATGTGCATTTTTCTTCTTTACTGAATTGCGCTTTATAACTACGCGTTCTAAGGCAGCCCGATCTCGCTTCAAACAGTAAAGCGTTTCCTCTTGAATTATCATAATATACCTCCCTCTTTATTTCGTTTCGGCCTTTTGGCCTTTTAGAAGAAAACTTGTGCGGACACTCATGGCAGGGCGACACGTGGTCCTAATGCGAAGGGAGCAGTGACTGTCAATCACTTCTTGCTTCCTGTAACCGCCAAAGGGTGAATTGAAGCCTTGAACCAATTACTGTGACGACCAGCACCGCTTCCGATTCTCCAAATGTGGAGTCTAGGGCAACACCGATTGATACCACGAACGGTATGCATTGTGCTGTCACTTCGGGTGGACAGTGAGAGAGGAGCCTGCGGATACCCGGCAGAGAAACGGGTAAACAACTTTGACAGCATCCACGGATAGAGGGACCACTAAAAGCGCGGGAGTGAAGAGAGCCACGTTGAGAAAGAGTGATAAAACGTCTGTTGAGAGTGTAGAAACACTGCTATAGAGATTAAGGGCAGCCCAGTAAGGAGTGCTGTATATTAGCCGGTAAACGTATTGGCTAAGAGAATGTGCAGGCGGATCAGCAGTGGTCTCCTCCCTCTTTTCTTTGTTTACCGCAACATATTAAAACTGTGAAGAACCCAGGATCCTTCAGTCTAGGCTGTAATCACTGTGCTGATAGACCAGGAAGACTCCGTACGATGCAACTATAGTCTGGACCGTAACCACTCGGTGGTCGAACAGTGAAACGCGGTTAGTCGTGTGTGGTAACAGTGTTCTAGGCTCTAACTTAAGAAATTTAAGTAGAAGAGTAAGACGCTGTTAGTGTTTGTGTTCTCGCAGTGTGCTTCGGCAAGCTCTACATAGAGGAGCAGGAATAAACTTTATTTGAATGAAAGAGCCGACGGCAGACTCGTTCAAGGTGGGCGTACAAAAATCGGCCCGCTCTACAACATCATACTCTGGTCCAGTGCTGAGGAGAGCAAGGTTCAAGGCATCCAACAGCCACCAGCGGCAACGTCGAGGCGATCCAACAACAGCCAACTCCGGTAACGTGGAGGAGATCCAGGGACGACAGTGAAGACAGCAATGGGTGAGCAGAATTTCTTGCGTTTTTCTCAAGTTGGCACGGCAGCTTATGTGTAGAGCATATGGTGAGGACACGCTGGGCTGCAGAAACAATGGAGTCTGGTTGAGATGAGAGTACGATTGTGGAGGAAATGGATCGGAGTCGGGAGCCTTGAAGTGATGGTATTCAAAATCCTGATAAATCAAATGAGGCGACAGTGCCTACTCAGAGGCAAGAAGCGATGCAGCAGGCATCAAGTAATACGAGAGCGCTCGAACTCCAAATTCGGAAGCTCAACCTCCAGATTGAGTGCGAAAGGTTGCTACAAACTAGAGCCTCAGCGGCAAGTTGTCCAACTATGGGTCGGAGGCGGGTGATCGTGGGCGACAGTGTATTGATTCTATCCAGCAGTGCGCAAAAGTGCTGAAAGGGTTCCTCCTTCCCAGTGATACTTGTTATGTTCGGTGGTACATCGACGGGGAAGAGTACTCGACGGCGGCCTAGGGCATGACTTTTCTGTAGAAACGTCGTCGTGTTCACTCAGTACGCAGTAAAAGCGACGGCTTTGTTCTCGCGACGCCCGTGGTCAGTAAATGCTGTGACGTACTTAGCTGCACAGCACGGGGGACATGACGGGTGACAGGTCTCTCCACTGCGGCACTGTAGACGAAAGAAACGCGTGATCCGAGAAAGGAACAAAAGGGGGAGAGTCGCTTGCAAGAGAAGCGGGGTCTCGCTGTCGAAGTAATGCTTCGGCCTTTCTGCGCGGTCGACGTGTCGCCAAGGGGTCACCCGTTCGGAGGAGATGACCGTGCCGTGGAAATGTACGGAAGTGCTTTTGATGACAGCAAACTTGTCGGGCGGTCCTGTTGAAGCGGCGGCTTGAATGCATGCCGCCGGGTAAATGGAGTGCCAATTTGGGCCTGCTGCAGAGTTCTGCTAACTCATTACGGGATTAGTGACCGATGCTATCTTTCGGAGAAACTCGGTGCAGCGAGCGGTTCGAAGTGTTGGAACGCGAAGGCGTAACTATAGGCTCTCATAGAAAGAGTGAACACGTGTTTTATTGGTGAAGTGCTGCATATGGGTTGGTCCCAGAAGGCGGTCGCAGAAGCGATCGGAGGTATTTAATGGCAAAAGAGAAAGGGGAGGACAGAGTTTAGAGCTGACTCGGGGGCAGACGCGGCAAGGTGGTCAGAGGTCGAGCTTGGTGCTGCCTCTGAGGAGATAGGATGAAGTTTTAAAGCTTGGTGCTAATTCACGTTTGAGTGCAAACGTTAAGGGCTCGGAACGAACCGCTCGGTGTGGTTTGAGCCCAGTTGTGTTGTTGTGATGTCTGCTGACAGTACTGGCCGCCCCGGCCAAGTTGTATAAATAGTGTACAGCGTAAATAAACCTGCGTGTTTTGCTGTGAGGACATCTTGGCCCAGACTCCGTCCTTCAACATGTCGCTGCGGTCATCGTAAGCATCGAGAGAGAAGACCAATACGAAAATTACCTATGCTGATGTGCTATTATGGTTCGAGGAGATCGAAAAGCTTTTTGCTATACCGAGTACAGTATGAAAGTCGCGTGCATTTGGTAATGCCAGCCCCGGCTGAGCGCGTTCGCTACGTACTGCGTAACCTCTACCCGGAAGAGAGAGCAGCTTACGATTCAGTTAACGCGGCAGTGTTGGCGGAACTGAAGCTTTCTCGGGCAGAGTATCTGGAAAGGTTTGAGAGGGCAGGCAGTAAAGCGAAAAAAGAGACGCGGATACAGGTCGCCTCCCGCGTGAACACGTATTTCTCCTACTACCTCAAAGTGAGAGAAGCCGGCACGGTAGAAGTGATGGCAGAAATCATGGTTGCTAACCGCATTAAAGCGGAACTTAGTACGGAGGGTCTCGAGTATGTGAGATTATGTGAAGGCCAGACTTGGCTTAGGCCAATCGAGATCGCCAAAATGCTCCAAACTTTCGAACAAGCGAAAGGCAAGGGGCGTGCTTCAAAGCAACTAGCGTTAGAAATGGGGCAGAAGCCGGCGGCACGAGCAGAGAAAGGTGCTCCGAAATGCCACACATCTCACGGCTCAGGCCATTTTGCTAAAGAGTGCCCGAAGTCCAGCAATAAGGAGATTAACTCCAAAAAGGCTACCGAGCCAAAGCCGAAGGTACAGCACGTAATTATCGCCCAAGAGATGGGAAGCTGAATACCTGATAGAGTCCTTAGTGCAAAGGTTAAGTCTTTGAGACACGAGGGCGAAAGCATAAATAAACTGCAGTTAATTCCCGTGTCATGTGCAGGTATATTCGCAGATGCGATTTTAGATACGGAGTGAGGTAAGTGTCATACGGGACAGTCTACTTCCGCGAAGTCTAGTAGAGCCGACAGCCACGGTATGTCTGGTTTCTGATTTCAACAAAGCTATTGAGGCAAGGCTTACTACAATGCCGGTCAAATTAAATAACCCACGAGGGGTTATAGAGCTTCAGAGCGTCGACCTACACTCTTAGCAAATGCCCGCTTAAAACAACGCATATGAGGCGGAAAGTAAGTCAAAATTTCGACGCTTATAAATGGCTCTCTAAACGGCTCACTTAAACGGCTCATTTAAACGGCTCTTTTCTATGCGGCCCAATTTTTTGTGGCCCATGCCTATGCGGCCTTCCTATATGCGCGGCCATCTTGTTGTCAGAAGGCCGCTTAAAGGTACCGCTTAAAATAACGCATACCGTAGATTTGATTAAGCGGTATTTTAAGTCAAATTTGTCCGGCTTACCATGCGGCCCAAAATTATGCGGCTCCAAGTATAAGCGGTACTTCTGGATATTTTAAAATAAAAAAAAAATCTTTCGTCACGCGGCTGATTTTTTCACGCAAATACTTTTTTTTTTCACACCTTGAGCCACCATCACACATGAACTTAACCAAATCAACGACACACACTGCACGAGCAACCATACATGCACACAAACACGTAACAGCGAGGATTCGAACCAGGGTCGGCCGCGTG
>JABSTT010004461.1:0-22206 GCA_013339685.2 Hyalomma asiaticum | reverse complement strand
TTTATTTGCTCCAAAAGATTTAGCAGAACGTCGAAGGTGTTAAAGTGAAGAAGGTTAGCTGGCGAGACCATCACGCAAAAATAAAAGTTTCGGCAGCAGTAACATTTCACGTGTAGCCGACTGCCCCATCATTTCATATAATGACTATGTGTGCGAGACGAAAAAAAAAGATAAGCCCCTTCCGACATGATCTTGCTACTAACTTTACACAAGGACAATAACTAGAGAAAGGCATGCTCAGCCCAAAGAAACATAAAGAAACCTGTCATTTCAATGCAGCGTTGACACATAGAAAGGTTAACATGGACAGAAATGTTCTTCTACGCAGAGACTAGCACAAAATCAATAAAGGATCGCAGTACGGCGAAGTCGATAATGAGAATAGTGATTAGAGGTAAAACAAATTCGCATAATGGTTAACACGTTTACACGCACGCCGGTCGGTTAAATGAACTGAGGAATACGATCGTTAAGATTCCATGCGTCCTGCCATCCAAAAAGTGATAGATCGGCACGTCAACACATCTGAGGCGATCTCAAGATTTATGGGCTGGCCCTCCGTAAAGGATTGCAGAACTTTGGATCCCACTGACCGAACGCAACTAGCTTCAAGGCAATCGTGGTCAGTCATACGCGACAAGTGCCGACACGTGTCATTCACGGAGCCCTTTTCGCTAAGTAGGAACAAAGCAAGAACTGCCCAATAGAAAATGCTTATATGTCTGTCTGGGCCCGTATTCACACAAACAACCTACGACAAAAATGTTTGTGGGAGCGAATTTCAGCTAATGCCGGTGCTGGACATATTATTAGGGAAGCCCAGTAAGGAATGGCAAAGAGGACGTATGAAAAAGAAATATTGTGAATTCGGCCCCTGTTTTCCCGAAGCGAAGCAAGCACTGAATTAAATGCGCCATAGAGTACCATGGGAAATAGTAAGTGAACCATAATAAATGAATCATATTATGAATTAGAAGCGGTCAGCATATGGTACGCTACAAAGAGCGATAGACGGAGATTCGTGGGTAAGACAGGTAAATTAGCTAGACAGGCGTATACTCTCAACACGGAAACCAAACTCACACAGTATAAACCCAGCCAGGTTGATGATATGGCCAAGCGTGTTGATATTGAGTGCCATGCTTCGGTTGTCCGGCGCCATCGTGGTGGGGGTAGAGACACATGAACTGTCCAATGAACTACCGGTCGTGAACGGCATGCGGCTGGCACTTGGTGTTGAAAGGGTTTCGTTGACGCCTGCTTGCACGCCCCCCAGCCAGAGCGCTGCCAGTGCCACCAGCGTTGCCACAGCCAGAGGCCAGGTAATCTTTGTGGCTGTCCATCGCACCTGGCACATACTGCGGGCAGAACGGAGAGGTTGCGCCTCATTAGGCAACGGAATGGCGTCGAACAGCCAGAATTGCATGCGCGTCGACAAATGCGCACTAAATACAGGCGCCAGAAGAGCGCCTACGATACCTCAGTCTTGTAATGTTCTCAGCCTTATACGGAGCATTTGCACGCTTTTATTTATTTATTTATTTATTTATTTATTTATTTATTTATTTATTTATTTATTAGTTACCTGCATCGCACCGCAGGGCATTACAGCAGGGAGGTTAAAGACTCTACAAAATACAAGAACTAATTATTAAAATTCGTGGTAAAAGGCATCATTTTCTGTGATGTATACAATGCGCGATGGCAAACTGCTCAAATCTCGAACAGTTCTAAGAAAAAAAAATGGCGGAAAACGTCACCCTTACAAGAAAATTCCCCGACCTTCAAACAGCGGTCCAGTCGCTTAGATATGTAGCGTGGTGCCTGGATATATTGTTCGCGGTTTATGCCTGTTCATGCCTTTTCGCAGCTCTGTTTTATACAGTCTACGAAAAAAAATATTGCCGCATATCACAAATACGAAATACCGCTTTCTGCTAAAAGGAAAATATGCGTATCTCACAATCAGGCAGCCATAGTTGCAACGTTAGGCCTGAGTTTTATGGCTCTAGTTTCATACTCAACGTTCTCCAAGTGGTCTACCAGAGCGATGGAGACAGCGTAGGAAAAGGGAAGGGCATAGGGAGATGTATAGCTAATAGGGATACGGTAGGAGCAAATTGCACTATTCCTGCTCGACGCGCACGACTTGGGCTTACGCGCCGCTGGTATATGCCGCATACTTCAAAAGCATGCCGGGGACATGAGGTATAATTGAACTGACCTTGGTTGCAGCACGACCACTTTCGCACAACAATAATGATACGATAACGGTGCAATTATTGGTTACAGGAGGATTTTCAGTCGGCTTCCATGTAATACGAGACCACTTAGTAAGGCACGAATGAAGTAAACAAAGGAAGAGACTTGAATTGGGATGTAGGCAGCTACGAAATACTTTACTTCCTGAGTAAGAAAAGCAGACGTGCCACAAACGCTATCAAAGGAGTGGCGCACGGAGGCCATCAGCAAAGGAGAATCAGTTACACTGGGCACGCACAGTGACGGCTGCCAGATGAGATACGTGCACTGATAATGATACATCGATACTATGAGCAGAACGGCAAAAGTATACACTTCTTTGTTAATTATAGGCGGCGTAGTTTTGATAACCCTTTAGTCATCCTGACAGATATGAACGGTCAAGAACTCCTATCTCTCGCTCGTATCACGGCTCTTGAGAACGAGTCCATCCCACTGCAGTCTAAAGGAAAAGCCAGAGTTATGTCCTGAGTAGCAACGTGCAGCAAGCATTCTGCACGTGGTTTATTTCCTCCTTTACGCAACCACTGATGATTTGGGGATTTATGGCCGTTGTACACTTTTCTGTGACAACTTCGCTTGTCGGAGAGTGCAGCTCCAGGCACATAACACATCGTCAGTTGTTGCGCTCAGCGCCGCAGTTGTCTCTTGGTTTCAGGATTGCTTGTGGCAACCTGCATGCGCCAGGAAAGGTTGCTGCGTTGGGTCACTCTGCCATGTATTTCATATCATGGCACAAGGGGAAACTGTGAGGAATGACCTTTTAGGCGACATGTATTATTTATTTATTTATTCATTTATTTATCAATTCATTCATTTAATGTTATTTTATTTACTTACAGTACTGCTAACCTCTAGATAAGGCTGTAAGCAGGAGTGGGTAGAAACAAGTGCTAAACGAATATTGCACATCAAGATACAGCAATTTACCTGCTACACTTATTGATGCGCGTACGCTACGTCTTTTTTCTTTTTTCAACTGCAGTTTTGAACACGATGAAAACAAGTGAGACGAGGACCGTCGCGCTTGAAAAGAGGTCAAATTTAGCTTTGATGTGGCGCAGAAGATGAGGCCGGCATGTCAGGTGCTCAGGCTTGGAGTACACATTACCCCTTGTGCCTTCTGGTGAGGTTGGGATCAGCGCTTCGACTTGACATCACACTCCTAATAGTGTGAAGCATGTGTTCAGCACACGCAAAATCGATTCCTTTTGCAGATATGGGTAACAGGTCACCCTTGTTTAGAGTGCGTGCATAAAGAGAATCGGCAAAATTAGTGTAGGATGTTGTGAAACAGGGGACACAATGACATATCACAACCGTCATTTTATCTGCACGCTGGCATTTGTAGCCGATGTGCACCATAACAAAAGAGAGGACAGTCGCAGAACAATGCCTCCATGCAGTACCTCTCCTTAGCAATGTTCTCTTACGTCTACCGGGCCTATTTAGTTCAGTTTCTTTGTCCTATGGCCTATAAGAATGGTTGGTGAAGAAAGAAATGTCGCATTTGTAAATAAGAATGATGTTCACCTCAGCTGATTTTAGATATTTAGTAGTTAACTGCGATTCGTAACAGCAGAATTGCATCTACCCGATTTGGAGCCTATCTCCTGACAGTGTAACTACCCAAGTTGGTGGAGTCATTATCTTCTTGTTCTCCAAGCTCAAAGTTCAGAGGATGGAGCTGCGGCTTATTTAGCGCCCTTCAACGTAGCTTGCGTGTTGCATGTTCAACGTAGCTTGCACTACGTTCGATGGGCGTGAGCGAGGACATCTTTCGCTGTGCTCTCTTACGGCGAGGGCGGAAAGAGGTGTTCAATGTACAAACGGGCTAGTGAGGCCGCCGCAGTGGTGTAGTGGTTACGGTACTCGGCTGCCACCCAACAAAACGCGGGTTCGATCCCGGCCGCGGCGGTCGCATTTTCGATAGAGGCGAAAATGCCATAGGCCCGTGTGCTGTGCGATGTCAGTGCGCGTTAAAGAACCCCAGGTGGTCTAAATTTCCGGAGCCCTCCACTACGGCCACTCTCTCCTCTCTATCTCTTTCACTCCCATTTCCCATCCCCACGGATGCTTAGCCGTGCTCCCTACATGGGCTGCAGAAATTAGCGTCCTTTCCTAACCGAACCACAATCATCATCATCATAATCATCTCGATGCGAACGCCGCCTGCGTTACATAGTGGCGACACGTTTGACCCAGTTACAAAGCGCCGAGCGCATGCCGCAATTCTGCAGTGTCTTCGACGGTTAAACAACGGTTTAAGACACATTGGGCAACGAGCAATCAGCGCGTAGGCCCCGCCCACGTAGAGCGCCTCGGTATTACGCTCGTAAGACACAACATCCTCGACATTAAGTACAATGTAATCAATTTTGCGCGGCCCTGCTTCATTCTGTAAGAGCATTGAAGATCGTCACCGATAAAATTATGCTATCGCAAGCGACAAACATCGCAGCAACCCAAAGGCCTATGTAGGCCGACGTAGGCCTATCTAGGCCGACGCCGTAGCCGTTGTTGTTCGCTATCAACCGCGAGCTTTTCCCAAAGTGCTCGTTTTTACCAACACGATTAAAAGGGTCCTGAAACGTTTTCTGAACATTTTGTACAAAGTGGGTTTTCGCGATTCTGACCCTCCAATCAACAAGCTGCATTGTTCCGTTGCATCGTGTGCGTTGGTTTAAAGCGATAAAAAACGCGGCTTCGATTTCGCTGCGCGCGCTCCACTCAACTCTGCAGTTGACGTCCTGTTAGTAGCCACCATACCTCCGAGATTGGCGCGCCTTCTGAGGCCACGGGAAGACAAACCGTGCTGCAGCTTTGCTTCCGAATGGCGGCACTGCACGGTTTCTAAATATTTTCTTTCTTTCTAGCTTTCAAGTAAATCGATTCCTTTAGAGCGAACGCGACTTCACTATACGTTTGAACTTAAAAATATCTTACTGCAGCGTCACCGAACAGTGCCATTCCAGTCGGTAGTGTCGCATCGTCGTTTCGGGAGCGCAAGAACGCTGGGGATTCAAACGGGCGTTATTAAATGTGCACTGAATATTTCGCCGAAATATTTCGGAATCGGCTTCTCGAATGCACATTGCAGCAGCGAATATTACAACCGGGCATCTCCACATTCTTTTCCTGACCCCTCTAGCATTTGTACTCGTCTGTCATGCGTCTACACATAAAATTGGTTTTCTTGAAACCTCAATGTGAATGAAACGCGATGGTAGAAACAGCGGTTCCTCTACTTGAGATGCCTGACACATCGGTGCCGAAACCTCTGCCTAGTGTTTTCCCCTTAGGCGCGCAACCGCTGCATGGGTCCTGACACTCCTGCGCGCTCTGCTAGCGACCGCGAAATCTTCGTAGTAGTCTATTTGTGTAGTGAGCGTTCACGTTTTTAGCGCCTCCATTTCAATGCTCTACGAGCTACATTCCATCGAGTGTGCCGTCGTTTTGATGTTATAATGAAGCAGAAGCTATTTCAACAGTTCCAGGTCTTCTCGCTCCTCCCGGGTTGTTAGTGGGACGGAAGTGCAGCGCAACAGCTTTCTTTTGCGCGAACACCAAACAAACTTCGCGTCGACAAACGCTGCGAGGAAATCGCTGGTCATCGAAGTGCTCTTTCTCTTTTTTTCTTTCTTTTCTGTTCTTTTTTTTTCTTTTCGTCTCTTCTTTTTTCGAGCCTACATATGTCAGCGATGGCACTTCCCTTAACAAAATGCCATATACGGCGATATCAGGAATGGGGCATATCCGGCCACATGTGGCTTGTGTCTGTATGTGGCCGCATTTGCCCCAATCGCGATAGAAATATGTGGCAATAAAAGCCCTGCCCGAAGAATACCATGTAAGACTCTGATACGTATTGGGCAAATACGGCCACATGTGGACACGTGCCATATGTAGCCAGATATCTGGCCATATACGCATACCTGACTATATATGACACGTGTTCATATGTGGCCGTAATTGCCATACATGTCACAGTTATTCATGGTCGTGCAGGTCTTTTATTCCCACATATGCCTCTATCACGATTTCGGCAAATACGGCCACGTACAGACACAAGCCACATGTGGCCAGATAAGCCCTATTCCTGATATCGCCATATATGGAATCTTTGTAAGGGTTGTTACGGGATACATATGTCGAGAATGTGAGGACAGCATGGCGTTAGCTTGGAATTAAAAAGCAAACTTCCCCTGGATGGGTTGACTGCCCGCCTACAAAGGAATGGTCCCTACTACCAGGCATAAGAACTCGTTACAATTCTTTATGGTCAAAAAAAAAAGTATGCGGAGATAAATGCTGTCAGACCAAGAAGGTGTTCCGAAAACTTCAAAGCAGTGTTTCCGCCGCAGCATGAGTGTAGGCGCCGCATTGCAGGCTTAACTGCATTAAAATATGAAAGCGGCAAGAATCAGCAAGCTTGTTAACATGCTGATGCACAAGAATACACTGTTTCTAAGTATTCGTAAGATACAATAGAAAGGAATACAGTGGTTAAAATGTACGTTATGGCCCCTATAATTAATCCGAAAATATAGTCGACAGTACCGAAAATAAAATAAATAAAATAAAATGCACCGCATCAAGCCCTGCCATGGAAAATGCTGAAATTTGAAGAGCTTGCGTTGAAAGTGCATCACATGATCCGGTTTGTCCTTTTTTGCTTTAGCGGCCTTCAGGGAAAAAGAAAATTTCTGATAACACTAGGGTTACGAGTCTGGGGACTTTTCTGTCCGATTCTTTGATTTCAGTGGTTGTTCGCTCCTCTTTTATGTACAGCATGACGAACCACTATATATTTGTGTGCGGTACCAAAATGACGCTCTGCCTTACATCTTTATTAACTCTGCATGGTTTACATTTTTCTTCATTGCAGTGACTTTCGCAATATGCCTAATTTACAAAATGCATGCTACAAAATGCATGCATATTCCCTCTTTTCTTTCGTTCATAATTTTGTGAGCGTTACTCTGATCTTCCTTTCTAATGATTATTTTTGTTTTGGAAGTTGAATGAATTTCTGATCCCCATACTTCCATTCTGTAAGAATTAGTTATGTGAAACATACCCTATAACATCAGAAAACGTATAGCCTCGGGTTCGGCCGCAGTAAAAAATTGCCTGCTTTTGTAGCTTTACGGTCGTTTACTTTCTAATTTTGAGTGGGGAACTTGGCTCTAATTTTAACCCTTCTGAGTCCTGGAAACCTACAACACGAAATTTTCACCGATGTTCGCTCGGCACCATACAGAATGGGTTAGAGGCAGCGCCAATCTACTTTCTGCGTTGGAGGCAGCGCAAGGTAGTGTCAGAAACCGCAGCCACCTCGCGAAGAGCCCGCAAAACAGAGTGGCTGCAAGCGAACGATGGGAGAGTGGCCGACGTGCAGCTACGAAACGAAGCGAGCCGCTACGGTGAAGCGGCACTATCCGATGTTTGTTTACCTTCCGACCGCGGCTGCTTTCGGTCTGCCGAGTGTTTTGTAAATAGGCCCTGCTTTGCAGATTTGCCCACTTTAGGCATAAAACTACTCAATGAGAATTTATTTGGTGTACTAACAAGCCATAATCAATATTGTCCTCGAGATTCCGGCTGCAATGGCAAATGCCTTGCTCGGCCTCGGTAGCCTCGGAGCGACCGGAGGGAACCAATCGGAAGCCAGCAGCGCGACGTATCGCGACTCCCGCGTTGCCATTGGCTGTGGTCATCCGATTATCCGATCCGGTGACGAAAAAATCTGTCTAGCGCGATGCACGCCGGACGGCCGAACCATGCAACTGCCGCGGCAAAACACCCCTAATGCCATTGCCAGATCGCATCGACGGAGCTAGGATGGCATGCAAAATCGACCTTGTGCTCAGCGCTTCACCCAGTCCGCGCCGCCGAATCTTCGTGGGGCGCCATATTGGTTCAAACGTGCCAAGCGTGGCGTTGTGCAATGTGCAGCGGCTCTCGTATGAATGGCGCTGTAAATGGGTTGGTTTTTATTTATATAACTACAGCAGCTTACGAAAAGCTATGGCAGGTTACTGTGTGGAACTGTCTGCTTTTTACACGCGAGAAGCCAAGCGATGTTTTGTTTGACTCGTAACAGTGAGCGAAGTGACATATATGCAACACGTAATTGAAACGCGACAGCTGAGATCGCACAGGCAGCGTCATGATATCTTAGGTGGGTTAGATTGTAGCATATTACACCAAACTTCTGTCGTTTGCCGTTGCCGCCACTGTTGAGTTCACGCTTCCATGTGGTTTTACAGCGCTATGGGAGGTGAGATATGATGTGTGGTTTAAAAAAAATGGAATTATGATATTTCGAGCTACAGTTGTTACGAATGAAGGTGCGTGGTTCCCGTCGTATGTATACGCACGAACTAAACATATGCCACTCTAGCTGTAGCTACATATTTCGATTATTGCGTAAACCAGCCGTTTTTCTATACGCATCTAGTAAAGCCTCGTATAGATATGCTTAAGCTATGAGAAAATCAAAGAACGACTCCATAGGCACGAGAGGTTGGTATCACGTTTCAAAGCTCTCGCTGTAGTTACTCGATTTCAGACGTAAATAAATTACTTCTTGGGAAGTTATATCTTAAGTTAGGTGGAGAACTTCGTGAATGCTTCATGAGCACGTGGCCTGTATTGTCGCGGTGTTGCAGTGGTTACGGCGCTCGACTGCCACCCAAAAAACGCGGGTTCGATTCCCGGTCGCGGCGGTCGGCTTTTCCATGGAGGCGAAAATGCCAGAGGCCCGTTAAAGGGTCACTGACACCAAAATTTCGATGCCGAGATAGCCTGCGGGACCGATTTTCGGGAACATACACATGTAATCTACGAAATCTCAACGGAGAGCGCAGCTACGAAGGTAATTTAAATGAATATTGAAGTTTGCATGCGCAATTAAGCGCTAGACGGCGTACCTCGGGTCATCGACAATAGCAAAAGTGACCCGAAGGAGAGCCCCAACTTCCGTGACGTCACCACGGCTGCCGAGCTGCGTGCAGTGCAGCTGGGAATGATGACGTCACGGCCACCATAGCTTATTCACTGCGCCTGCGTTAGTAGACTCCCGGCGACGCCAGGCTTCGACAAAATAGTATCCACCCAACGACCATGGCAGCAACAGCGGCAACAACGCGCAGGATGTTGCAACAGGCGAAAGAAAACGAGAACTCGTCGCATCTCATGCGGAAGTGCGTCACAGTTATCTGTTCTGACGTGGTTGAATTTCTTTACCCCATTGCGAGCGCTAGATGACGCCAGTTGCACCAGGCGCCTTGTTTTTTGGAGCTCTCCCGAACCAAAACTGAAACTAGTCGGTAATAAAGAGGTCGTGAATAATTATCTGTCGCGTGCTGGAGCGATTGATGTGCCGTGTTACGGCTAACAGGTCGCCAGCTACGTATTGCAGCGAAAGAACAGTAGAGGAAAATTTTTGTGTCAGCGCCCCTTCAAAGAACCCCAGGTGGTCAAAATTTCTGAAGCCCTCCGCTACGGCTTTCCTCTCCTCTCTATCTCTTTCACTCCCTTTCCCCCACCCCCACGGACGCTTAGCCGTGCTCCCGGCATGGGCTGCAGGAATTAGCGCGCTTTCCTTGACCGAACCACACTCAATCAATCTGTACCGTCTTAACAATACAAGTCCGCACGATGCTTTTATTAGTCGGTAGATATTGCAGTTCACGCACAATAACCAAGGCAACATGAAGATGCTCTCATGGACTTTCTTTGTCTTGTCGACTTTATCTGCGGTCTAATAAGAAAAGGCCGTTTTAAATGCCAAGAATCAGCGACTCTCATAAAATGTGCGATGTATCACAAAACTGTCTTCTTGGTCCCCAAGAGGACGCACGCACATCTATACAATTTCGAATGTGTGGCGTTCACACACGTACTTTTTTCTTCTCTCGCGTTCATGATCTCGGCCCATTATTACCCTGGCAAAACTGCGGGTTCGTCGCGGTGGCGCAGTTGTTATAGTGCTCGGCTGCCACACAAAAAAACGCGGGTTAGATCCTGCCCGCGGCGGTCGCATTTTCGATTGTGGCGAAAATTCCAGAGGCCCGCGTACTGTGTTGTCAGTGCACGTTAAAGAACCCCATGGTGGTCAGAATTCTCTGAGCCATCTACTACGGCTTTTCTCTCCTTTCTATCCCTTTCAGTCCCTTTCCCCTACCCCCACGGACGCTTAGCCGTGCTCCCGACATGGGCTGCAGAATGTACGTCCTTTCCTTAACCAGACCACAGCCAACGCTAGGGAAACGGTGGTACCATGTCGGCAGTGCTCTTGCTCACGCGGCTACATTAAAAAAAAGGAGAGAAAATAAGCGAATAACTACTGGCTTCTCTACAAATGACGTCAAAATGCGATAGTCTTCTGCCGCTCTTAATAAGTAACACCCTTTATTCTCCACCTCCCACCCACCCCTAGCTGAACTCTGTGTGGTTATGTAATTTAATTTATTATATGTATTTATTTGTTGCTTTTGAAGCTACCTTTGTACGCTGTCATGTGTTTATTCATCACCCCTATAGCCCAGTACTCGAACTTGTATAATACGTTTGTTATTACTACTACCTATATGTTGGAATATTTTAGGTCGTTTTTCTTACTTTTCTTGTTTTTCTTGTGCTTACTTAGTGATACTTTTTACTCCATTTATTCAACCTTTCTGTATTGGTTGATTGAATGAACTGTAGATATCCCCCTCCCCCTATGTAATGCCAGATCTTGGACACTTAGGAAATAAACGAAATGAAATATCCTCGCTAACCTGTCAGTAAAAGTAAGGCTTTACATTGATGACTCCGTGCTGCATTATTAAATAACAACGGAGCAACAGCAACATCAGTTAAAGGCGGACTTTAACAAGGCAGTCGAGCGGTGAAAGGAAGGGAAAATATGTGTCAATATTGAAAAGACAACATATATGTAAATGCCATTAAATAAGAAGCCATTAATATATTGCTATGGCACAAAAGACGTTCCTTTGTCAGAAGTAGCGTATTACAAATACCATGGTCTCTATACAACCAGCGATCTTTCCTTATCAACTCACCTTGACGTACTACTTGCAAACAGCCGCCTTAAGTTGTCGTTTCTAAGATGCGTATTAAAACCATCCACACAGCAATACGTCTCTTGGCATACAAATCACTCGTTCGTCCCGTTTAGAACGTGCCGTAATTATGTGGGACGCGTTCACTAGAACCGATATTGGAAGGCTAGGAAGCTTACAAAAAGTAGTCAGATTCATCTACAAAGCATACAGCCGCAAATCAATCACTAACCTTGCAGAACAAAGAGTCCTGCCTTCTATAGCTGATAGGAATCGCGTTTGTCGCTTATAATGCTTTTTCATCTAATAAAAGGACACTACAAAATCGACACGTGTCACCTTCTCACGTATACATCAGGTTACGCTACCAGGCACAGACACTCACTCGCTGTAACCCTATTCACTACGCGCGTCCACTGCATCAGGTATTATTTTTGCCGAGCCCGATAGTAGAATGTAACATACTGCCCGATTAAACTGCAACAGAGATTCGACTATGGCAATTCACTGCTAAGCATTTTATTACTGTTTGATTTTGAAATTGCTGTCCTGATGGCGCTTGTTCTTTTTTATTTTGCTTTTTCGTCTTGTATTTTCTTTCTTCTAACATGGGAGTAAAACAACTAATAGAGTGCTGTTCCCTTTTGTCATTTATTCTGTTCTGTGCACTTGAACATGTACAACGCTGCCAAGATGTTCTAAGATCGAAGTATAAATAAACAAATAAATAAATAAACATATCTGTAAATACTAGTCTAATAAATATTTACACAACCACCACCACCGACCCAAAATTGAGGGTTCGCTCGCGGCCGCGACGATGGCATAACCGATGGAGGCTCAAAATGCATGGCCGCGTTGTCAAGGCACGTTTAAAAACCCAGGTATTCATAACTTCCGGAGACCTCCACTACGGCGCTCCATCTTCTTTTATCTCTTTCAGTCCTTTTCCCCTTCCCCCTGGGACGCTCAGTCGTGCTCCCGGCATGGCTTGCCGAAACAGCGTCCTTTCCTTACCCGAACCGCAATTATTATTATTATTATTATTATTATTATTATTATTATTATTATTATTATTATTATTATTATTATTATTATTATTATTATATACCTGAGTTCCGTTTCTGAACCAAGCGTCGGGTTGTTCACGGCGGAAGGAGACGTTTGCCATCCGTAGCCTTGAGCTTACGAGTAGCCTGTTCCACGCACTGCTGCGAGATCTTCGTGGACATGTACCGCTACTCTTGTGAAGCCTAAAGCAAGAAAAATTGAAAATTAGCTTTCATAAACAAGGCACGGTATCACGATTACATTCCTGGCAAAACATCCCCACATACCTTCAGTGAATACAACCACTATTCGTGAAATCGCGAGCTACCAATGTATGACGTAAGCTTGATAGGTTTAAGGCGAAGGACATTTGTTCTTTAGGTGGCAGTGCCACTTATTTCTGCACATCTATTGTGTGAACGTCATATCGATCCTTGACTAAAGTTCGCAGTGAAAATAGCTGCGTCTATATAAGGAAGATGTGCGCGGAATGGTTCGTTGCATGGATACACAGCTTACAGGCCTTCCATCGGTGTTACGGAGACAGCCACGTTGGTTTCACTTGAGTGGTTGTCGCGTCGCTCAGTGTTAAGCTGGCACAGCTGATCGAGCGACGCTGCCGCGTAACGGAAGACATTAGCCGGCTTCCATTTCAGCTTGCACTGTATGCACAGTCGGGCGTCCGCTTGTGTGTTCGGAGGTGAAGGCAAAGAATGGTGAGCTGAAGCGATCTAATAATGTAGTAATAATAGCCCACTGTACTCCGAGCCATGTCCGCATGAATGAGAAATCGATCGGACAACAGCATCGGAAAAACAAGCGTTGCTGCATCTCTCGAAGTGGATGCCTTCCGTGTCGAATACCTGAAGCCCTGGAGTTAATTATTAAAGGCCAAATCCGACATTTTTTTAGTCCAGTTGGCATCAGCGAAATAGGTTGGGTACGTTTCTTGACACTCTTCCGTCATTTATGCAAGGTTAGGTTGCTTCATTTATGCAAGGTTAGGTTGCATTAGGACTTCGGAGACGAGCAGAATGCTTGCAAGTTAATTTTGCTGTTCTCCCCAATCCGGTCACGTGGTTTCCCACAAATATTGGCCACATTATGTGCTGATACCATCCTGGGCAAGGTGACGGAAGTTAAGGACGGGCAAGCGTATCATACCAATTACTTTCGACAGCCGCGTGTTCCACCACCAGCGCGCCGAATTCTTCAGGGTTTGATCATGTTAAGATGGCCGCCATGGGAGAGGCACATGTGACGCCGCATCGGGTAAATGGCGGGTTGAGTCCAGTGATCTCCCTAGGTAATGAAAATCAGTGATGGGCTGATTTTATGTCACACGAAGGCAACACTGCTCCGTTAAATTGCGCCTCCGAGCTTTTCTTTCTATAAATTATTGCTTATTTACAAATATGTATAAATATGAAGGACCTGTTGAACATCTAGAGAAACATTGACCGCCTCTTCTTTTCTTTATCTATCTGTCTAGCCGCCTACGTGTTCGCGCTCGCTTTGTTGATTGATTTCTGGGGTTTTACGTCCCAAAAGCACGATTTCATTACGAGAGACGCCGTAGTGGAGGTGTCACCTCCGTCAGTCTTAACAGGCACAATCGTGACAGAAGGGCTCCGGAAGTTTCTGTCACCCGGGACTCTTGAACGTGCACTGACATCGCACAGTACAAGGGCATCAACATTCCACATGCCCCGCCACGGTGTTCTAGTGGCTATGGTAGTCGGCTGCTGATCCGAGGGTCGCGGGATTGAATCCCGGCCGCGGCGGCTTCATTTCGATGGAAGCGAAATGTAGAGGCCCGTGTGCTGTGCGACGTCAGTGCACGTTAAAAAACCCCAGGTGGTCAAATTTCCGGAGACCTCCAGTACGGCGTCTCTCGTAATCAGAGCTGGGACGTTAAACACCTCAAATCAATCAACATTACACATCCGTGGAAATGCTGCCACCGCGGCCGTGATTCGATCCCGTGATTTTGGGATCAGCAGGCTCCAGCCACCGCCACTAGACCGCCGAAGCGAGGAGACGCTCCCACGGTCATCTTTTTCTCTCTGTATATTCTAGTATAAGGGTTGTAGGCTATCAATGTTCCACGAACGTGAATAACTGGTATATGCGAAACTTAAATGACATACTCGTCCCGCACGTCACAATTAACGACATTACGATCACGCGTAAGCTATACCCGCAATGCTCAGCGATTGTTAAGATGGTGGGCGCCACAGCTGATTGAGTATTAGCATTGCAGCTTATGCTAATCAAGGAACAAGCAACACTGGCATTGACAATTTTATCATAACACTCTTTGCAATGTCCATTCACACGGTCGCGACGCTTTGGACGAAAAGTGCGTCATCGACACAGGGGGTTATGCAGTTGCGATTGAAGCGCGAGCAGGTGAGGAGGAAAAAAAAACACTAGCTTTTGTATTGAAGAAAACATTTATTTTACTAGAATAGATCATTATTGACTGGTAGCTTTAGATATGATGCGAGAAAGAAAGTGTTGCGGCTTTCTCATTAGATGCTCAGATAAGCGTCGGATCCAGCTGCCTTCGTGTCGCAGCGGCAACTGGAAGAGAACCGTGATCATTGCATTCTGTTCCCGAAAAAGCGATATGTTCCGCGCAAGAATTCAAGATTTTGCACGTACCTGTTGATAGACCTATCACCCTTTAACTTTCAGGTAGAGAATGTTAGGACGCGAAATCGCTTGCATCGTAATTGAGCTAAAGCGTGCGATGCAAGATCGATTACGCCCGCTGCAAGGTTTAAGCGCGTGCCTGTTTCCTGCGATGGTTAAAAGAGATAGAATGTAATGTTCTATTAAGGTGCGTAGAAGACGCACTTACATTCGTCAAAACGTATAAAACTTGCTGTATCTCCTGCAGCACACGCTTCTCTTAAACCTAAGGCTACGTTATCCCCAACCTGCCACCAATGAAATATCCGGAATTGTGTCACATGTATATGCGTAACACTAGTCAACTTATCAACGTTGCGAAAGTGCTGTAGGTACATTTTCGTTGCCACAGTGACCAACGGTATGCCCTCTTGTCCCTCTAATAATCAGTACAGGTGCGTCCATTACGCTGACCGCCCCTTGTAATTATGTTAGCGCACGGAATTGTGCTTACGCAGCGCTTCTGGTATGCTTACGGTTCCGAATTTTTCTCCAGTCAGAGTTTGTACCCACTACAGCCTCTGTACCATTCTTGGTTTCTGGTGCGAAGCGAATAAAAATTTGGTGGATTCCACGCATTGTACGAATCCATGTCACACCGAGCAATCAGCGAGGAATTTGCCTATGTCGAACTGTTTTGCATTCAGCCAAATGCTACGACTGGGATTAAACTCTGTATGCAACCTGAACACAAGCGACCTAACCGCGACTGCTGATGCAATACGTTTATTTACAATACGTGAAGCGCTGGAGTAGCAGCCGTGGACGGATGGTAGCGTGCTTGCCTGGTATCTCGGTCACCCGGGTTCGATTCCTGCCTACTAAGTAGTGGTAGATTGACGCTTGCCTGTATATATCCGCTCGTTATTTCTACATTTCAATCGCAACCTACAGCTCATGTTTTTAACCACAGCAGCGTGTGTTCTCACATAATTTTCATGTGCTTGGGTTTTGATTCACATGAGGTGCACCGTTAGGAATAAACCAGCTGTGGCCCATACCGGCATAATCCGAGCCGAGCAGTGTAGTTACGAAATAACGAAAGGAGAAAGGACAATGCCTCGTTTTTATTCTTAGACACAACGTCATGAATCCAAGGGCTACGAGCCACACTTCATTGCATTGTCGATAACCGTGGTGTAGATGCTGAGCACATCATTTTAACCAAGTCCACACCAATGATTCATGTTCGTCCCACATTGATACTCCACCACGCCAGTCTTGATATGCACGAAGTGATAGAGACGGCTAAGAGAGCGCGGAGACGTATGCGGCTGCGATAGATAGATAGATAGATAGATAGATAGATAGATAGATAGATAGATAGATAGATAGATAGATAGATAGATAGATAGATAGATAGATAGATAGATACGCTCGAGGTTGCTTTATAGTTTGTCATGAAATGTTTCGCATTTAAAACGGAACTGTTGACACAGTTAGTGCAATTTCTTTTTATTGTGTCCCACTCCATGAAAATATGGAGCACCCCGCTGCTCTGACTGCATACATGTTGAATCTGGATACAACGGTAATCTAGGCAATACAAGGCCACTTTTTTAGCTGAATGCACAAGATATATTAAGGAAAGGCGAAGCTCATGACACACGCAGGGCAGTAGTGCATTGTGGTTTGGCAACATCTTGCTGAATTTATACGAAGCACACGTTCTCGTTTGGTAAAGCGTAAAATTCTGAAAGCCGGATTGCTGTGTAGCGCTTGTTGTAAGTCGCTCGAAATTTCATTGCGTATGTAGAAGACTTAAGTGTAAATGTAAGCTATTCAAAAAAGCACCCCATTCGCGAACGTGGGAAACAATGCAAGAAAAAGAAAGCAAAAATTTGTGCCACGGACGACCCAGTTGACATCATCTTTGTGTTTACCGGATGTGTCTTCTACGTTATCCTGTTTCCGCCGGATGTTTCCCCTCCTCAATAGATGGCGCTAAATTCCATAAAAGCCCCCATTTTCTGGGCGCATGAGCTTCCATGGAAGCTTCGCTACCATGCGTACATGTACCTTGCGTGGGTTAAACAAGAGAAGGACACGCCGTCTGGAGTAGCTTGCAATTACGATGTAGACGTAACAAGCAGACACAGACAGACGAGCGTCTACCTAAGACGAGTTAGGCGCAGGAGTGAAACCTGGGGCAATATGTTGCAAAACAACCTCGCTCCCACACGTCCATGGCTTCGCTCGGTGCCTGACCGAAATGTCGACCAAAAAATGGAATATCAGTGAAGTGGTACGTCTCATACATTTATTCATGCGGCAGCCGACGCTACGTCGTCAAACTTATATAGTATGTTTTTCACCGTGACTTTCTGATCGTATATTTATCCCGATAGCCAGGCAGAACTTTTTTTATGTATATATACAGCATAGACCGCCTATAACGCAAGTCGCCAGAGTCGCGAATAGCCTCACTATAAGCGGTACCGCACTATAACCAAAACAACATTTTTCAAAGTCTACACGTGTGTAAAAGCTGTCGAACAGGTAGCGGCGCGTGTTAGGCATTCGAAGGGTGCGACCGGGCTGCTTCGACCCGCGTAAAAAAAAAAAGAAAAGAGAAAAACTGATATTTTAATGATTTAAGTCCGCGACCGCGCTGTGCAACAACGAAAAAGAAAAGGAAAGTGCGGACTTCCCTCGGAACCCCGACTGCGCAGAAACGGGAACCGATTACTAATGCACGCGCTATCCTTAGTTTTCTCTGACGCGTGCGCGATGGAAAAAAACGTAGGAATCATAAACCGCCGTTCGAGTGGTGCACCTGCCATCCATGCCTTCGCTTCCGGTTGTCGAAGTGATTCGTCCGCGTTTTAAACGCGGCCGCCATGAACCCCAGTCGCCCGCAGCGCCCAGTGTGCAGCCAGCACCGAAAAGGCAGCGCTCGTTAGGCCTAATTTGTGGGGTCGTGGGTGGCGCGCCGCACGGCATGCTCCATGGCGATTCGTTGCGCTCTTCTGGGGCAGCGCACTTCCATTGTGAAGCCTGCTCACTACCTCAACTGTCCACTGGTTTCCCGGCAGTCGCATTATAACCGGTCTTTCATCTCACGGAGCTGCAGAATAAGCGGTATGCATATAGATTAAGTTCTATAGGAGGGTAAACGGTGTTCAGAAAAAGCCGCATTATAGCCGGTCCTGCACTATAACCAGTTACGTTATCTGCTTATATATATATATTGTAAAGAAAAGAGACATAGACACAGCGCCTTTGCCGCAGGCCGGCTGTTCTATTCCTCGTCTTTCTCTTTCTTTCCTCGCGCCCGCTGTGCGCGCCCAGAGCCCGAGCACTTCTGCTTTTTCTTCCTCGCCTTTGCGCTCCTAGAGCGAGTGCGAAAGTTCCGTCCCTCAGCTTTTCCATTACAATATATATATATATATATATATATATATATATATATATATATATATATATATATACTATCAGGAAGTCACAGTGACAAACATAGGATTTATTCTGACGTTTCGGCTGGAGGCCAGCCTTTTTCAAGGATGAAAGTTTCTCATGGGCGCATGGTCTTTAAGTACACTTCACGAACATGCATAATGGGGGGTGGAAAAGGGAGAGCTCACCAAAAAAAAGGGGGGGGGGGGGGTTGGGATACATGTGTCTCCAAGAAGCAAAGGCCAGTCCAAGATGACGTCTGCGTCCGCACGGCGCCTCCTTAATAAAGAACGGGTGGGCCGAGATTGTGCGCACAATTTTACACGCGTAGTAGGCGTAGTTACGCATACTACGCATATGACAGTACAGTTTAATGTCAGAGGCCAAGTATGTAGCATGTGTCGGCGAAAATTATGCTCTTGGCTATTTTGCTGTGTGCAGCTCGTGGACGGCGCGCGCGCGCTATGAGTCAGCCGCACGGATATAGAGCCAACAGAAACTGAAGGTAAATTATGCTAAACGGTATGAAACCTGGGCGGAAAAACATTTAACAGAGCAATTTTGTCGCGTTTTTCGTGGTGACCATACCTTATTGGCTGCGCTAGGAAGGTGATAACAGAAATCCATCACCTCTGCCTCCACCTACCCCCGTTCACATACATAACGAATCTCGGGACTCCAGCAGTACTGACATCTTAAGGTAGCATCATGACCGGTTGCACCAAGTCTTAAACGCACGGACAGAGAAAGCACAGAAAACATGAGAAAATCTCTGCCCTTTTTCGGCTGTGAGTCTAAATATTTGCTACAACCACCCAGCGTTCAATATTACCTACGAGCTCATATGCAAGCCATTCTTACGAGAATTTAGGATACAGTCTCCACCTTTGTGTAGTCGCCCGTATCACACACACGCACAAAAAAAGTCCTCTGAGTGATAATGCGGTACGCAGTATGATCCACCGATATGGTTTTGAGTGGAAGCACTCACTCCACTTTGCTTCATGAGGGCGACGATTTTGCGCAAGCACATACGACTGATGGCGCAGTCCTCGATGCGTCAAGGTAATGAGTGCTTACTTACTTCTGCCCCTCTCTTGCTCTTACCCTTCCCGCTTTCCCACCGTAGGGTAGCAAACCAGTTAACATTCCTGCCTTCTATTTTCTTTAACCCTCTTCTTCTGTTCCTGTAAGAATGAACATGAGGGAGAGTGGTCGGAAAAAAAGACTGAAAGCGGGAGGAACAGAGGTCGGAAAACAAGGTCGCGCAAAGGTAGAAGGGTTTCACCATACCATTCATTCAAAGACTCAGATTTGCATCCCACGTAGGCTTACTTTTTGCCGCTGCCGTTCATTTCCTTTTCAGTGCTTTCATTTGGATAAGCATTAAGTCATTTATCCTATCCTTTTTTTGTCTGTTGTCTTCGTTATGATTATAATTAGGCGGAATGGAGCCCCGTGGCTCTCTGTCACATGTGACAGACACTTTTGTCTCAGCCTACGAAGACAAGCCCCACGTGGAAGAAAGTACCAGTTGTGGCACAGCAGCGCTTTTCACGTGATCCAGGAATCGTGCGAACGAATTTATTATAGTCGTCTAGGGCTACTTTTAAGCGGAAGAGTCAACCTATACGTATGGCGTGTGTTACTGTACGCGGTTGACTATTGGCATATATCCCCTACGATAGGAAGCTGCGCAGATACTGCCCAGGAAACCTACTGACTTGCGTATAGAATCCGCGGTTTTATTTTTTAAAAGTTCTGTGATTCCAAGGCGCATCCCGACAACGATGTTGGCTGGTCCGTTGCTCATTTCAAGCTTCGACCTGACGTACTTTAACGTCTACGGCCAGGAGACGATATGGTAAGAGTGGCGACTGTACAACTATGGCGCAGTCCTCGACTTCCTCTTGTCCCGGTGGACTGACAGAGACGGATGATTGATGCACGTTTTTCTTTTCTTTTCCTAGCCAGTATGCAGGGTGCTTGGCTCGCAAAGATTCCTTCGCGGCTATTATAAACGCTCTACTAATGATATACGGAACTGACGTGACAGCCGATTATTTTTTCAACGCACTTATATATAAAACAGGCAAAAAGCAGCACTCTGACGATGCTCTCAATGACAACCACAATTATAAACAAACAGATTGTTAGCTCAATTTGTAGCTTGCGGGAAGGACGTTAACAGAAGCAACAACAGCACGTCGTGGCAGTATTGTACAAATAGTCAGCCTCAGATTCTAAACATGACGCGACGAAAAAACAGCGCCCACAATACGGTTTCCTTTTTTTTTGTTTATCTCGCTCATTGTAAGAGGAATAACTGCAGTAATTACCGTTTAGCACGACGCAGTGTAAGAGACGCGCTGACATCTGAAATCCATCGCGCACGTTGTTAAGCCAGAATTTTACTCGAGATCCGTGTCCCAGGACGTTAGGGTGGTGAACTGGGCAAGATTATTACTTTGAAGAGATACGGTGACTTACCTTTCTCAAAGCGCAGCTCCCGTGACAAGAGGACTTGGGCATCCAACAACGCCGCTCAAGAAGCATAGCGCCCAGCTTGGCTAGCTATAGTGTATACATATCCGGACATCGAAACAACGTTCGGGAAATGGAGTGCACGAGAGAAAAAAAAAAACTACTTCTGTGCAGAGCCATGTGCGTGAATTCCTAATCCGGTTTCAGATAAGCATCGCTTAATACAGCGATAACTGCAGTCTATCCGAAACGAAGAATATATCCGCGCAGATTGGGGCATTTCGACGCTTACTGAAAGGTCGAATCCACGAAGCCTAGAAATGACGCACTGTTCTTATAGTTATCTTTTGTCTGCCCTATCTTTTTGCGGCCTGAGCCTTCTTTATAAACAAATTGGGCTACAATCCACAAAAATATTACGGTTATCATGTGACCATGCTGCCGCCTCCTTTTTTTTCGGGAAGGGGGGGAGGGGGAAGGGATGACTCAAGTTAACAGCCCGCAAACGATAAGGAAAGCGAGATAAAAGTACGTGGGTTACGGATATTCTGTATACAATAGAATGTGAAAAATCGAAGGCAAATGGATGACAAAATGTCCGTTGGTATCTAATCAACGGAGAACAAGGAGCACTGCTATTTTTAATCAAATTATGGATATGTAATGATGATTATCATGAAGCGAAGGTGAACGTACGAATGGATGTCCTGCAACCATATTCTTCTGGCGCATGCAAAAGGTGGCTGCATGGTGTTGGAGAGGTTTAAATGGATGTGCGCAAATATCTAAAAGTGCAGTTGCATGGGGTCAAGGTGTCGATATCATAACAATATTATTAGGCACGTTGTAGCGGAGGGCACCGCCTCTTTTTGACCGAAGAGAGCTTTCCTTTTTTTTTTTAATATGCACCTAAGCCTATGTACACGAGTAGAGCTGCTTTTGCGTGTCGCCCGCATGGAAATTCTGCCGCCTTGGTCCGGAATCAATCCCGTGAATTGGAGCTTTGATTAGCTAGCCAAAAGCCAAGCCGTATAGCTACTACAGCGGTTCAGACCTGCTAGTTATCAGAGGCTATAAAGCAGACAACGCAATCCTATGCCGTTATTCGCAGCTGTATTTGTTTTAAAGTCGAACGAATACGCAATGATATCATCTAGAAAATGCCACATGGTCTTGACTAGTTTTCCTTTAAAACTGTCTGAGGTGCCCTTATCCGACTGCAGCAGAAACTACTTTGTGCGGT
>JABSTT010004460.1:0-23403 GCA_013339685.2 Hyalomma asiaticum | reverse complement strand
TTGCCATACTTTTTGGCAGTGGATGTTGTAAGTGCAGTGTCGTAACCACTGTCGCTACACTTGGCATCTTGCTGTTCCCAACTATTTAGGACACATGCCAGCCTGCCTCTTCCCAGGTGTGATGGTACGTGCATTTTTAGCAGTAACGCAGTGATTTCTAATACGGTGGCCTGCCCCACATTCCTCATGAAGTTTTCTGAAGTATCATAGCTTTATTTTGTGCTGGCAGCACATGCCTGACTGAATGATCCCATTTAAGTACATGGACAGGTCTAAACTTTAGGCAGACAACTGTGGCATTTAATTATCGTGTGCGTTAAGCGGGCAGTTGCTCTACGAGGGTCTTTCCTTCCTACAATGATTCATCTGACACTCTCGAGTTTGTGAAGTGTGGCAGGGCTTTAAATGGTGCCGTGGACTCCCTAAAGCTGGTTGTGCGTGGTGCAATTGGCGACTAAACAAATAATGTGATGGCCCGAAAATAAGCTTTCGAATTTGGAATGTATGAACAAACTATTATAGTTGGTAGTCTGTGGGGTGAACTTGAGTAGGGAAAGTAGCATAGTTTAGTTGGCATGAAGAAAACGGATTTTGTAGTTCATTCAGCTCTTCTCTTTGTAGGGTGAAAAATAAAAAGGAGGCGCTGCCGCAGTGGATGCTAACACTGATGCTACATTACCATTCCTGAAAGCTGTTTTTTTGCATTCAACCCCCGAAGGATGTTTGACAACTGTGGTGTCCGAGTCAGTGGCATGGTTTAGGCAAGGAATGTGCAAAGCCTCCCCAGAACAGCTGCTTCCCTATAGTGCCAAATAGCATCAGTACACACAACCACATTTTTGCAAAAAGTTAATCTTCAGCAATGAATGACAGCATGCAGGGCTTGCTCTAACAGTACTTCATGGAGGGTATCTTATAAAGTGTAATGCCACCAACAAAAGGCTAGAACCAGATTTTGAAATAATCAGCTAGCACATTTGCTGTGTTTAGGAGCGTGTTGGCATAATTCTAATCGGAATGAAGCAACTTGTCACATTCACGCAAATAGGTGTGCTTTACAGAGTTGCCACATTAGTCTGTATCAATGTGTCATGCTATTTCTACAGCATTTGGAGCGAATGACAAGCTGTAACTGTACATGTCGATGTAAGCTCATGCTACTTTGTGAAATCGTTAATCAGGCAAAGGTGCTCCGATTTTTTAGGCAATACACTTTTTGTAAAATAAAGGTTAAAAAACAAGAAGATTTCGATGCGCACACATTGGCACTTGCTAAAATAAATTCTCAAGTTGTGGCAGCACTTTCCTTCGTCTCCTCTGACAGCCCAAATTCGCACTGTGTTTCTTGTCCAGCGGTCGGTAACTACCGTGTTGCATCCAGGAATGGTGCAACTCAAAGGAGGAATCGTAAAGAAATTAATGAGATCTAGGAGACACATCACTCAAAAACAAAACATCCATGCAAATGCATGAATCATGAGGTGAAAATTCCAAAGCCCTACTCAGCGTTCTTCCTTTTCTGTTTAATTTTTCTTATGTTCACACACTGAAAGTCACCATCATGAATTAATGCACTTACAAGGGGGGCATCCCCTCTTCCTTGCCAATGCTACCCTGACCCCTGGTGATATAGAAGTAGGGAAAGATGCTTTTCGTACATGCTGCAAGCTGGTCTCAAGAAAGCTGTTCTTCTGTTGCCGTAATGAATATTTTCATGTGTGGCTGTGTATTGATTCGTCACGGACATTGAAAGAACCATAAGTAGGCAAGAACAAAGCAATAAAAAAGCAGCAAGCATAAAGGAGAGGTAGCAGTGATACCTTAGGTGCAAAGTTGTTTATGTGGGGATGAGGGGGACCTTATGTGGTGCTATTATTCAAGTTGATACTTAGTGAGAAATTAGGTTCTTGGTAGAATTATTCTGAAATTGTCTGCTTTTTTTATGTTAAGTTTACATACAATCAAGTTCCATATTTTATGGGAGGGTATCACACGCTCCTTGAAGCTGATACGTTAACACTACAAATCTCTATGTGGTGGTAATTGGAGAGACATTGGGGATTTCAAGCAAATGCTCCGAAGTTCAGTGTTTGGAAACGAATAAGTAAGAATTGACAGTAGAGCCATTGGTAACTTGTGAAAGATGCAACATATTATTCATGAAAATGTGGCCATTGATTTTTTATGCATCCTCATTAACATACATTAGCACCTCCATGCACAAGATAGCAGTGTCAGTCTGAGAACTATCCAATCATAGAATGTGTCTCGGTTGAGGAAAAGCTCTCTTGGTATCACAGCTCCTGTTAGCTAGTGCTGCATTCACCAGCCTGGCTTAGTAGTGGTACAATAATGGCAGCACCTCGTGAGTTCGACAGCAGTGCTAGTGGGGCACGCTTTCAGTGCATGCTCGTAAAACTCGTGAAGCCAAATGCAAGTCTTTGGCAGCAGAAATGGAGAGGTTGGTAGTCATAAGGTGTCTGGTTTGGCATGTGGAATGGATCTAAGGTGGCTCCTAGTTTCCGTAACATTAGCTGGTTTTTTTTTGTCTTGTTTGCGAAGCATCATTTTGCAGTTCAGTACTTTTTCATTGAGTGCTTTGTGCAGAACTCTAGCACATGTCATCAGTAATGTAGCCCCGCTCTGCGATGACATGGAGAAAAGGGCTCATCGCTTTTACTGAGCATCACTGAAAGCTCACCGAGAGCTTGACGTTTATGAGGTGATCAAAGCTGGGCATCAGAAGTTTTTCGTTTTGAAGTGTTTTCTAGGCATCTAAATGCAGAACGGGTTGTCTCTCTTGTAAGGCGCGCCTTTGCATATACAACTTCATTAAAACTTATCATTCCTATTGCTTTTGTTTTGCTGCTAACATCCAAGCTTTTGGCAAGTTCCAGTAATGAGCTATACATTTTATGACGGCATCAAGGAGACACTTCATAGAACCTTTGCTATCAATCCAGGACAACATGTGGTGGCCTGGATCAGGTTCAAGGAGGCTGCTGGAGCCAGAAATTTCAGTGCGCTTTGGGTAGAGCTTGTGAGCATGTTTAAGTAATGCTCGAAAGTTGGCCACTACGGATGAAACATCAACCATGACATGGTCATAAATTGCTTGAATCAGATGCAAGTTGTGGACTGGTGCACCTTGCATATTTATTTAAGCAACCACTACATAGAATAGCGTCAACAGGATCATGTAAGCCAACAAGACTTTGATGTCCCTGATTAGCACGCGTATACTGCAAATTCCATGCTGCGTTAAAAAAAAGTGGGACGTGGTTTTTGAAGTAAGGGATCAATAAGGTTTGCTCCAATTCCCCTGACACATGTTTGCGGTGTAAAATTGGGCAATATCATGCTTTTACCCCAAAACAGACGACTCTACTCGTGCAAAAAATCTGACGTGCCTTCAAGAAGATTGGTAAATGCGGCTCAAAAATCTTTTAGCGAGCTCTTTGAAGTTGAACGGCTTATGAAAGAAAACTGATAAAAGAAATCTGCGAGAGGCAAATACAGCATGCGGACAGGTGTTTAAATTGTGTCAGCAACATTATCTGCAAAATCCTTTAAATGTGTGGAAAATCTTGATATGGGGAAGGCTGGAAGTATTCTATTAAATGAGGCTGGATATACAACAGAAATGCTCTCATTGGAAGTCCATTTGGCATCACACTGCACGTTATGCTGTTTCAAGCATATCTTCAATTAGGCCAAGGCTTTCGATCGATGCAGATCTAAAGGAACATGGGAAATTTTGGAGGTTTATTTAGTGCGCTGCAGGGCTTGGGAAACCATCTGAGCACACTTTCCATGGCTCTTGGAAATGGTGCCTAAGTGCCACTGTGGAGAGCACATAGATTGCTTTCAATTTTGTTGTTTCATTGTTTTCTGCCTGCTGACCAGCAGGCACACTATCATGCATATTTGATGTGCACTTACAAATAAGAAATGCTTGTAAGCTCATGCATGTGCGGCTTGTATTGTCCTTCGTGCAAAAGTATAGCATAGTAAATGGAAAAATAGTTGCTTCCAATACTAATAGCTGCTTCAAAGTAGGGAGGTTCTTGTGTGCATTTATTTTCAATGCACTTTCTACACCAGCGTAATGCTAATCTATTTTATGAGTGACTTGCTGATGTTCCTAATCAGTTCTTTTCACAATAGGCATGCTACATTTATTCTTAGAAGCTCAATATCCTTGTCATGATTTTCCAATGTTGCATGCACACTACAGTTTGGTTTTGATATTCTTGTATGCAGATGGGGTTACCTGCAAGAAGCAAATGCGTTGGAAGCAAGGGCTTCATCAGAAGTTGGCTGCCGGATGACCCTTGTTCTTCGAGTAGAGACCATCAGCAACCCACAAACGCTACCTTTCTGCCAGGTAGCTGCATCCAGGGCCCTGGCCAGCTCACCATTGCTACCACATACCCAGTGGCTGCTTATAGGATTCTGGCCAACCGGCAGACATGAGCACCTCACACCTGCAGCTCTAGCCAACCCATTGTTCATGGTGCCTTGCCAAATTCCATCTTGGCTTGTGACGGCAATAACTTAAGTGCTGTACAGTTGAATTTTCTCATTTGTATTTTTATAAATAAAATTTTAAAAATTTCTTCGAGTATTCTCATTTGCCTATTGCTTGTATACTCGACATCTGCTTCTTTATGTCATTATTTTTTTACTACAAGATGTTATAGCATCAGGGCACTTGTTATTGAGAAAAAGGAAATTGAGCAAAGGCAGGCCGGTTACATAGAACAGGCAGTAAAGAAAAAGGTGTGACCAGATGCTTTTCAAGCACAGTGCGGCATGTGTCCAATCGGCTTGGAAGTCATTGCCTTCAAGACTGTAAAGAGTTGGTGTGGCCCTCATGGTAAGCTGCAGGACCTCAAGGCAAATTTTGAAGCCTGCTGGCAAAAGAATGGCAGTGGAAGGAGGTCCCTGAACAATGGCTATAGTGGCAGGCCAGTAAGAATACAGGCTAGCGAACATTGGCTTAGGATGGCATATTACTGGCTGCATGGTGGCCCTGCATTAGCGCCATGTTGCGAACATTGGCATTTGTGAATTGGTCCTATGTTTCTGACATCTTGGCATTCGTGAACTGGCCCTATGTTTCTTTCATCCTGGCAACTACACTGGCATACTGTCAGCCCAGTGTTGGCTTGAATGCTGGTCCTACATTGGAGAAAGTTGCACTTGGCTCATATGCCAACTTTGGACCAATGTTCGTGCCATTCTTTTCGAACATTGGTCCATGGCTCGGCCAATGCAGGTGTGCTGCCTGGGAAGCGGTTCGTTCCGAGCCCTTAACGTTTGCACTCAAACGTGAATAAGCACTAAGCTTTAAAACTTCATATCTCGTCAGAGGCAGCACCAAGCTCAACCTCTAACCACCTTACCGCGTCTACGACCCGAGTTAGCGCTAAGCTCTCCTCCCCCTCTCTTCTCTGTTCTCCGTTAAATACACCTGATCGCTTCTGCGACCGCCTTCTGGGACCAACCCATATGCAGCACTTCACCAATAAAACTCCTGTTCTTTCTCTCCATGAGAGCCTATAGACGAGAACACAGCGAGTTCGACGCGTGCCGCCATATTTAGACTGCGCGTCGCGCCATGTATTGCACGCGCAGCGAAACAACGCGCTGAGCTGCCACACGAAGGCTCCTGCAGGTTGTTGCCACACAGTTAAAGCGATTGTAGTTTAGCACGCGCGCCTCAAAGATGCTAGGTGTGTCCACCTGTGCTGTTGCGCTGAGGGCATGAATGGATAAATTTCATTATGAAGCAACAGGGTGAGAGAGATAGAAAAATACGTTTTATTGAACGTCCTTGCCGGAGTACTCGCATGCAGGAAGGTGAGCTGGCACCGCTTGTGTGAGGTTTTCATCCCCGCTGGATGATCTGTCGCTTCTGTAGAGCAGCTACTTTTGTAAGTTAGTAAAGATGTATTTCCCTTTCCCAATTAAACTAAGTAACCATCTAAGGCAACGGAAGATCGAGAGGAAATTGCTAAACCGGTATGTAGAAATTTTAGAAGTGCAGCGGCAACGTTACACTACATGCGCAGTCAAAACATAACATATGGCAAGCGCTACAGGTGCAGGTGTGATGAACTTCCTGAGGTTTGCACGGACTACCTGCTTCTCTCTGGCCGGTAACTATAATGGGCGACTTGGTCCTCGCACGCGTGATCCTCAAAGAGGAAAGACTTGCCAAGGATTGACGTCAACGCTGTTTACGCAAAACAGCAATTTTAGTTGAAAAGGAACACAGGTGTACCGACACCGAAGGTAGTGCGGAGAGGGTGCAACGACCACTTGATAACGGGCTGGCCTCGTTGGCGCGAATCATATGAACTCTTGGCGGACGATATCTGCAACACCGTCTCGTAATGACAGGCGCGCTTTGAAAGAGCACCTGCGTCGACACACAATCGTCGTTAATACAAACTTGTGTACATTCTGCGTGAACAGGAGGTTTATTTTCTGGTATTCATTGCAGCAAATGATGCTGACCTGTATGAAACTAGCGAGTTTCCTACGACATATCATGCAGTGCGCCAACTGCGAGTATCGCTGGCCGCGACACAGCGCTCTTTATCTCCGCGAGGTCAGAAAAAGAAAAAAAAATAATGAAAAGGTTAGTTTCTTTTGTGTAGTCAAGCCTCTTTCCTTGGACACACGAAACGTCTTTCAGTGCTCGCACTGGGTTCGAAAATTCTTCGGAGTGACCCTGTGTACGTAGGTTACGTTCGTAAAACAAAGTAGCTGAGCGTCACGGTAGAATAACAACGTCAGCGTACCCATCCGCTGATTTTCCCCGGGATCCCGGGCTCGTAGTTTTCTCCTTTCACTGGATTGAACCACTGGCGGCAAATCTCGGCGTTGTTCGTTAATGGCTGGAATCGCCTGAAAAGACCGCACTGGCAGTGTTCCGGTGGTGTGTTTTGCTCGTCGCAGACAGAGCTTAACCATCTCTTCCTCTAGCTGTTTTGCGTCCGTAAATGACACAGTAGCGGCCAGACACCATCACGTGTGCAGAAGTAGCAGAATCGGATACTTTTTCCGAGTCTGAGAGCTGATGCTTGCCATGTTTACTTGCCGGAGATACACGCGCCTGCATACACGCTGTCCGCCGTGGCAGCTCAGCTCCGTCGTCTGCTCGCGTACCCTCGAAACCGGTTTGCTTTCGACGGTGTGCGGGCGCCTGGGTGTGAGACAGGCTTGCTCTGGTCTATGGTTACGTCTTCGCGTTCCCACACTTCGACCCGCTCGTTGCACCGAGCTTCTCCGAAAGATAGCATCGGCCACTAATCCCGTGATGAGTTAGGAGCACTCTGCAGCAGGCCCAAATTGCCACTATATTTACCCGGCGGCATGCATCCAAGCCGCCGCTTCAACAGGACTGCCTGACAGGTCTATTGTCAACAAAAACACTTCCGTGCATTTCAATGGTGCGGTCACCTCCCCCGAACGGGCGACCCTTGGCGACAAGTCGACCGCGCCGAAAGGTCAAAGGATTAGTTTGACCGGGAGCCCCCGCTGTTCTTGCAAGCGACCCTCCCCCTTTTGTTAGTTTCTCGGATACCCCGTTTCCTCCGAAAATTCTCTACGACGCCGCAGTGGAGAGGCCTGTCACTCGTCATGTACCCTCTGCTGTGCAGCTATGTACGTCACAACAATTACTGACCGCGTGCGTCGCGGGAACAAAGCCGCCGCTTTTACGGTGCACTGAGTGAATACGACATTTCTACGGAAAAGCCATGCGCTAGGCCACCGTCGCCTCCTCTTCCCCGTCGATCTACCGCCGAGCATAACACCGTGGTTTGAGAACACGCGTTCTTCAGATTAGTTTTGATCTCTGCTGTTTAGCTCATGAAGCAATTTATACGATAGTAGAAGCATCCCTCTGCTATCTCCCTAGTGGAAGTATTGCGATGACGCTACAGAGCCACGGTCTGTTTAAAAAGCGGTTTACATGGAAGACACACCCTTACGAAAATGCCATATATGGACTGATATGAAAAAATCCATATACGGTTATATTAAAAATTGGGCAGATATGGCCATATATGGCATATACGGCCCTTATATGGCCATATCTGCCCAATTTTGAATATATCCGTATACGGGCCCGTATGTGGCCATATCTGCCCAAATTTTAATATATCCGTATATGGCGCCTTATACGGCCATATCTGTCCAATTTTTGATATATCCATATATGATGCCTTATGTGGTCATATCTGCCCAATTTTAATATATCCGTATATGGGCCCTTATATGGCCATATCTGCGCAATTTGTAATATATCCATATATGGCGCCTTATATGGCCATATCTGCTTGACACTGTAGGCCATGTGTGAGCATGTGTGAGAGCTGAATGCATATATAAACAAAAACAGAACACAAATGCAAGATTGACTTTTCACGTGTGTATTTTATTTTCCAACTATTTTTTTTTCATTCTTCGGAGTTGTCCTTTGTCTTTTTGCTTCTCAAGTCGCTGAGCTTTGCGCCCAGGGATAATATTAATATTAAGTTTTCCACTGCACTCGAACTGGCACCTCGCAGGGAAGTCTTTTGTGCGAGCTGTAAATGGCAAAGCACAATTGGAACATGAAAGTAATGCTTACATTATGAGGGCCGATAAATAGCTCCAAAATATGTGCAGCTGATGACGCAATGACACAATATTTCATATGTATACATGCATCCATTCACTTAGGCGCCAAGAACAACAATCATAAAACATCGGAACACGCCCGTATCGTTAAACCATCCTGCATGACTGTGCATGACTACGCAATGTGCTGGTCGGTATGCAAAGCACCTTACAAGCAGTTGCTCAATTATTATTTCAGTTTACTTCCTTGCACTTTGAGGCGAAGGGAAGGGAGATGCTTGTCCCTGTTTTGTCAAAAACAATTCATGGCATTTAAGCTACAGCTGTCACGCAGGAAAAAAAAACACTGTTTTTCTCAACGACGTGATTAGCTTGTTAATCACATGTGGCCGGTTCTCCGAAATGGCATCAAATGTATGCACATAAAGCACTGTCATTGATAGCTGAACCAGCAAACATGTTTATACATTATTGCAATAAAGCAACTGACCTTTGATGTATAGGGACGACTGAGTGTATTGTAACCTCTCCGAAATAGCGTGTGGAGTGCCCTGTTTGGTAAGTAAATAAAATAAATGCAGATAATATCTAAAATGCGGCCACGCCATTTTTATGCTCAATATGGCAGTTCCAGCTGCTTCTGAAGCAGCATCTATTTCCAGCCTCACGGCTTCACTGGCGCTAGATTCCGTGAATAAGCTACAATAACGAGAATTTCACTAGTGAAAGGGAGGGGGAAGGGCACCGGTAAAACGAACACAATTTCTACAGCAACTTGTCTAAGGCATTCGTAAGGAAAAATCAGAAAACGATAGCGTGTCTAAGCACGTTACATCTGTTGGGTGACCTTCGATCTCGCCACAAGAAGAAAATACTGCATTTGGGGTCTTTTTACAACGCCGCTAAAGGGTCGGGAGCAGAAGCAATGGCTAAGGCGCAACTTAAAATATAGAAAAGAAACACGCTAGCTTTGCGACATTAGCCGTTTATCCGATATCCGATGGCGAAAACAAAGCGCTTAGCAGCTATAAAATTGTCCAATTCACGTGCTTCTGAACTGACACACCGTATTAGAATTTTAGTAACAAGCATCAAAGCTTACCTTGTAGCAATCAGCCTGGCATGAAAGAAGCCTTTGTACTGCCACCAAACTTGCACTTGTGGCCCCACTTCGTTAGGAATGTGCTCTTCCGTCACTCCCAACGCAGGTCATTTTAGAACATCGAAGGTTGTCCACTTATTTAAGACACGATCGAAACATGCCACTCACTGCACTCAGTACCACAGCACCACCTTTTTCGGAAAGCACAGCCATGCAGCCCACACACAACAAAACCTTCGTGGAGAAAATGGCTCCAGTTGTGACGGCTACGCAAATGTAGTCCGTAAGAAAAAGAGAGAGGTGTATCGTTCCGAGAGGAAACGGCAAACGTAAAGCAGAAACTCGCATATTTCGATTGTTTCCCCGAAAATACGAGCGCGTTTTGTCAAAATGATGAGAAATGTGTTATGATTTAAGGCCGCCAGTGAGACATGTGTATTTTCTTGCTTACCACAAGCAATGGACTACTTTTTGGACGCGAAAGTACACAGCGTATACACGAGAGCTAGCTTTGGCAGCGCTTCACCTGATGCATGAAATCTGTTCCACGTGCACGTGGAAAAAGCGAGGGGCCGTCTCCAAAGGTCCTGCGCACTGTTCCGAGAAAAAAAAAGCGTGGCTCTTTGCGGAAGAAAAGAACCGGAGGGCGGGGGTGGGGTGGGGGGGTGGACAGAGGGGGGCTCTTTTTTGTCATTTATTTTTTGGCTCGTCTTTGGCATTCTTTTGAGCAATGGTGGGTCAGCTGTAGAAAGAGTAGAAGCGATAGCCCTCTTTCGCGCCGCACTCGGACAAGACGAGGTAAAGAAAATAAAAATAAAAGTAAAGAACGTTGCTGACACATTCCAACAATCATTCGTTTAGCTATAACTTCAGTGAACATGCAATCTAGGCGCTTATTGTGGTACAGCTGGCACAAGTTTTGCATTAATGCACCACTATAATGCGCACATATATACAATTGCTTTTGGCTTTTGCAACTGCAACATCGACGAAACAATAATAGTTCAACTTGACACATCGTTTTAATGCAGATAATAATTAGCTCGCGCTGTAGGTAAATCGCGTATTAAATGAAATAACTATGCCATGAGAAAGCAGAACTCACTGCCAACCCTCCCTTACTCTAATTACTAATTGCTGGATGGGACGAGATATATCGTTCCATCGATTATCTGTGTGTATATAAATAACATTACAGGGTATTTATTGTTGCGCTTCGCGTGATATATTATCAGTCACCATGACGCGAGAAAATTATATATATATATATATATATATATATATATATATATATATATATATATATATATTGTGAGGAACTGCTCCTTAATTGGATGTCGACACATAAATAATATAATACACCTATGTATATGACTGTTAATTGCATTATGTGACTTTTGATGCATACTCCTTATATCGAGTATATAAAGCCATATACGGGCCACGGACGCCGTATATGGAAGTATCCTGCTACCGTATATGTCATATAAGGCGCAATATAAAGCCATATATGGCAGTATATAGCTGCCTTATATGGCATATAAAACGCCATATACGTTTATATCTGGCTGTATATGAGCTTATATTGAACCTTATATGGCAGTATATAGCCTGATATAAACGCTTATATGTCCATATATGGCCAGATATAAAACATATCTGACCCATATATGATATTTCCGTGAGGGCACACTGCATTTTTTACAATGGGCAGCAAGCTGCCCGTCTACGGCCACGCTGCGAACTTTTTTGTTATGCCCTTGTAGCCGAACGTTCAAACATCTGCCAGTATGGCCTATATAGTACTTCCCACACGAAAGACGAATCTTTTATACCACACCTTTACTGGAAAGAGCGTCGGTAGTTCAGTCGGTGGTCGGACACTCCGGCTTCTTTTTCAACGGAATGCTCAACTTTCAGAAACGCAAAAGTTTGTTCGGAGCAGTAAAGGCCACTTCCACACCTGAGCGCTGCCCTACTTTTTTTTAAGTTTTGTGATACTTTGTGTAGGTAAGGTATAACTTGCTCCAATAGAAAGTTAGCACTTGTCTCGTCTTCTAGCCCTTGTCTCGCTGTATTTTGTGGCGGTAAACCACCGGAAAAGGTGTGCACCGAAAATATTGAGGCACATAACAAGCGATGCTGCAGTGGGTTCAGGGGCGGTGGATTCCTGTCTCAATGGCTCGAATATTCCAATAAGTTGCAGCATTCCGTCTCAAGCTAATATCGCTAATGGGTAGTCATTGCATAAACAATTATCTCTATGGGGAGTTGCTTTATAAAGCGTGCTAGCGAATGAGTCCTTTCAGGTGAGAACCCTGTCGTCTCATATACCCTTTGGATGCAGTCCTAACACCAAATACGAAGACTATAACCCACACAATGTGTCTTAGAGAAGCGTACAAAAGACATGTTGACGCCGCATATAACAAAGGAATGTCGTTGTTGCTACCGGGCCAATAGCGATGGTTACCTTCACCATCTCAGCCTACATTATTACACACAGGCTACTCAATCAAAGAAATGAAAAAAAAATCAAGGGCCCACAAATTACCGTCATACACTTTTCCGATCAAGAATTTGTAGGAATCATTAGCTCTTTCTTGCCTAAGAGACGCAAAGGCGAAAGCCACAACCTTTGCTGGTCGAACGAGAAAGAGAGAGAGAACAAAACTTTATTATAAAATATAGGAATGAAATTGTTGCCCCTGAAGGCGGGGCATCACAAATGGTCGGGGCCCCTATTCCAGGGCCCCGCTGGCCCATGCCATCATCTCGGCCCTTTGGACCAGCCAGAGCTGATCCTCAAAGACCGAGCTGGACAGCAGTGCCTCCCATTGTTGCTCTTTGTTTTTCATGTTGTGGTGTTCTCCTCTGCTTTTTTTGATCCAAGATCCTTTGAAAGTCGCGCATAACGTGAATGTGATTCGGCGTAGGCTGTAAAGAGTAACATTCGATCACTTGTAGCGCATACACTCATATAACTGCCCGACAAACGCAGGTATGCACCACACGTGGTTTTATTCTCGTTAATCGTGACTTAAACGGCTTTCCATTTTGGGCATATAGCAAGTGAAGGAGGAAGGAGTTTTCGGCTGTTTTTATTCTCCCGTCGAAATATGCTTCGGAACATATGAGCATTTCGTGTTAAAAAGAAGCTGGAAGACAATGAGTATAGGCCTAGTGCGCTCGTTTGGCGGCGCCACCGCTCTCTCACCGCGCAGCGCCACTTCGGCGAGGATGGGCATTATCTGCTAGTTCCTGACGCGCGCAAATATTGGAGGTCATGCATTCGCTTTCCGGAGCATAGCTCGAAGTTGCACCGACAGGCGATCCCCGTTTACTGTTTTGCTGCTACAGGCAGATCACCAACGTTGACGACAGTTTATAAGGAGCAGTCTGGCTCGCGGGGGCGACTAATACGCCGTTATAATCATACATACTGCGAGAACTGCTCAGTGCCGTCGATACGTTAGAAATCGGTCAGCGGATTGCGCAGACGAACGTGGACCGCGGCGTGGGTTTAGAAACTCACATTAAACTTTCCTTGGTGTAATTCATATATGCGTATTTTGTAAAGTTTGAATTCAGAAAATTAATCTAACGGCAACCTAGCGAGCTCGCTAGTTTCGTGGTCGGTGTGCACTAGCAGAAAGCTTGGCTGGTCGCTTTGCCTTATCAGCCGCCTTAAATAATAAAAAAAATCAAAAATAAAACATGGAGACCTCACGCAGCAATGGCCTTTTCGCTTTATAGCCCTGTTAACGCGTCAAATCAGCACGCTATAGCTGTCATGCGGTGGCTGGTTATTGCTCGGAATGATTTCTTATGCGCCGTCCTAGTCCTCCGCAGACGAACAGACTGGTTTTGTTCTATGAATTGTGTGTAAACAGGCACTTCTGTGAACGCATAGCGACCCTTTTCGCCTACTCGTTGTGAGCTGCACAAAATAGGGAAAAAGTGTGGAAACTTATCGCACCTCCGCGGCGCTGACCATGTACGCCTATACGACGGCATATCGTACCTTGATTCCGTGCACTTGGAACAAGCAATCGACATATGCTACGTACGCACGCATGATCACAAAGCGAAATATCCCCGATCATATTTTTAGACTGCGCGAAATCGTTGCCTTCAATATGTTAAAATGTGTTTTTTTCGCCTGTAGGTCGTCTCATGATCAACCTATCATGAGAGTCAGAACGATCTATGCAAATCGCGGATGTCGCACATTAAATTTGCAGAGAGCTGCGCTACTAAAGCACATGATCCTGTCACCGCCGTTGCTGCCATTCGAGTGATGAAGAGAATTCCAAGCTTGTAAAAAGATATATTTGCCAACGAGTGTCAGCTTCACTGCGCGCGCCCAATGGTTGCAAACCAACGTTGCCCCAATCACCATCGTTTCATTTACAGGGAAACGGATAAAATTCCACCGATGGTACCTTCCTGATAGTGTTTCTAAAGCTACTATAGAATCCATACACGCGACAGCGTATAGATGTAAAATATCCCCGCCGCGTACGCACGCTCGCGTTGCTCTGGCAAGGCCGGCCGTGAGAACTCGCAGTTTTTTCCGGCGGCCGCCGCCAGTAGCCACAGCGGCGCTGCACGCACGATTCGAAACAGGAGCGCACGAGGCCTATAGCAAATATTATGGGGGGAAAACGGAAGGTCCCACGCATTCTTGAAATCGGAGTCGCCTCGCCACGGTGGTCTAGGGCCCATGGCACTTGGCGGCGGATCCGAAGGACGCGGGATCGAATGCCGGCCGAGGCGGTTGCATTTCGATGGAGACGACATGTTGAGGCCCGTGTACTGTGCGATATCAGTGCACGTTAAATAACTCCTGCTAGTCGAAATTTCCGTAGCCTTCCAATACGGCGCCCCTCTAATTATATTGTAGATTTGAGAGTTAAAATCGCAGAAATAAATTACTATTGAGGAATTGGTGTCACGCGAAGCGGTCTAGCTTGGCATCTAGCCAAACGTTACGAGTAGAATCGATGTCTTTGTGCAGACTGTCGTGACCTCACCGCTTACACCAGTTGTCGTGGTTCATCGCTGCCACCATTTGACGTGGACTCGTGTCGCCTTCAGGCCAGGAGTCCACGGGGCATGAGAGAAGAGTACGAGGAGTTGCTTTGGAGATGAGAATATTTACATTTATTTACAGCATGTTTGGTAGCTGATGGCCGAATCTCTATGCCGAATCTCTGCCGAATCCCTATCTGGGGGTTCTCCCGCAGATTAAATAATCAGCGTCGTCCGGTGACGCCTTCTAGGGAGGACCCAGTTGACGCTTCTCCTCCAATCCGAGGTTGAAGGTCCGAAGGGGAAGAAGGTTGTGGACCACCCCATGAACTTCGAAGGTGGCCGAGGTGAACCGTACGCAGCCGGACCATACGACGGCGCAGCAGGACCCTTTTCGGTGGTCATTCGCCACCTCCGGCCGGAGGTAACGAGCAAATCGTTACCGGCACTCGGCTCGTTCCGACTCGTGTTTCTATAACGACACCTGCTTTAACGAGTTTCTGGTAGCGCCGCTCCGTCTCCGATGTCTCGGACGTAACAAGACCGACTGGCCATGTGCGTTACGTGGGCTTATCAGGAACGACGACCTCACTGTGGTGGGTGCGCACATTAGTACACAGACTTCCGTCTTATCTTAGAGAAATTAACGCCACGGCGTGCTGGTGTGCAAACATAAACGTCGTTTATCGGAGTACTAGCACGGGGTTAAGCATGCTGAGTGACATTGCTATATATTATAACGGGTGTTTCAGCAAACACTTCCGATAATTACCGGAGATAGGCTTCTGGCGAAACAAAAAACCGGTGGATCCCACTCATTCTAGGAATCGATGTTATCCGAAGCAATCAGTGAGGGTTTTGCCTATGCGAAACTGTTTGGCATTCAGCGAAGTGTTACGAGTAGGATTAGCGTCTGTGTGCAAAGCGTGCACAAGCGACATCACCAAGACTGCTGATGCGATGGGTTTACTTACAGTATGTGAAGCGCTAGAAGAGCAGCCGGGGACGAGTGGTAGCGTGCTTGCTTGACACTTCGGTGTCGTTGGTTCGATTCCTACATGCGTCACGAGTGGTAAGTTGACGCTTGTGGGTGTTTGTTCGCTTGTTCTGTCTAGATTTCAATCGCAAGCGACAAGAAACCCTTTGCCTATCTCTTTCTGTTAACCAGCGCAAAGTATGTTCTGACGAAAGTTATATTTTGTTGGTTATTTATTAGCATGCGCGGCTACATTAAGACTGAAACAGCTTTGGCGCATGCCCGCATAATTCTGACCGAGCACTGCGCGTATGAGCCAAACATGATGGTATTATCATTAATTATGAAATACACGAAAAGTAGATCAGACGTAGGCAGATACATAGATATATTGATACGGTCAAAATTGCGGAAGTTCGGGGAGAGATGCCTGGTTTCCTCGCGAATAGAAATTTTCGTTAGGAAGGTCGGGCCGACGTCAGTAATCGTGAGAAACATGCAATTTGCATAGTTAATTCCCTAAGATCGTCTAATGAACTTCCTAATTAGCAGAATTTTGTGTTTAATGTCAATGGCGATATTTGCCAGAGAGACAATGATGCGGTATCTGTCTTCAAAGCGAAGTCATTGCAAGCCTGTGGCCCGCGAAAATCTGGGGTTGTTTTCCTCATGAAACCAGGACTTGCTGAAAAAAAAAAAGAACTAGGAACTTAACAAAACTTCGTGCGCAAATAACACCGGGAGTCATGAGCGAGCTCAACGTCCGCTGAAGACGTATGCGAATTCTTGGGGCGGTCAATTCGAAATGTGCGGGCCCTCAAAACTCGCAGCCACGTAACAGGCGACGATAAATAGACTTCTTGTACCCAGTGAATATTAACTAGGTAACGCTGGCTTCTGCGTGTGCAGACAATGGAGGCTTTATAGCCGTAGGGAAAAATAGCACAAATAGCAGAACTCACATTTCAAATTGGCTCCCGTAATCTTTGGAACACGTGACCAGCGGAGGTTTAATTTGCACGTGAATTCCTGCGCTGTTCGTGCGCTAACTTTTGTTTTGGTGCGATAAAAATGCCCAGAGTTTCTCGCGCTGCAGGGCTTTTGAAAGTGACTTTTGCTTTATTTTGAAAAGTGACGTAACACCACCATCTCCGTGGTTAAAAACTCGCCATTCACAGAAACCGCTGAAAGTACCAAAATTAAAAAGTTAGTTAGTAAATTTTAATGATGCACCTAACTAATTAGTTCTTTCTTGAGACATTCTGACGTCCGTCTCAACTGCCAGTGTCTTTCTGAAAGGGTTTTCTTTTTTCCGCGACAACCTGCTCTTAAAGAATTTTGAAAGTGTTTGTTGAAACAGCCTTTATATATGACAGTAGTATACGCGACCACAACTGCTCATGCAATAAGGTTATATACAGTATGTACCACGTGGGAACAGCAGCCATCTACGAGAGATAGCGTGACTTCTTGGTGCCTCCTTTGCCCGCGCTTCGATTTCTACCTTCGGTCTTTACACCACGCATGTCTGCACCGGTCTGCTTGTTACATCTACATTTCAATTTAAAGCCACAAATAATGTGATGTTTTTCTCTTGTTTAACCAGCGAAAACTGTGTTCTCAACAAATGTTCAGTGTCTAATTTTGTTCGTGCATGCTTGACAGAGGCCGCATTGTTACGTTAACATTCAATCCCGTGCAGCACATACCCGCTTTCCCCAGCCCTAGCACTGCAGTTTGAGCCACATCTGATCGCATCATCGTTAATCGGGACGTGAAGCACAAGTACGTCACAATGGTGAGGTCGAGATCAATCATTAATATTCATCATATGTTGATGCCCTACCACGGGTGCATAAATGTGAATGAGACGTAGGCGGCTAGATAGATAGATAGATAGATAGATAGATAGATAGATAGATAGATAGATAGATAGATAGATAGATAGATAGATAGATAGATAGATAGATAGATAGATAGATTCAATGTGTTGCTCAAGTTCACATAGAAATGCTTCAAATGTAACAGCATTTAAGCCTGTCTCTGAAGAAAGAACTCACCGACCGATTGAAATACTGCCCCATGCAAATTGTGAGCGCCGCTGTATTGGTGTTTTCATTTTGCGATAAGCTGAGGCAAACAGTTTGAGAGACACATGTATGTATGTACAGCGGCATGCATCTGGCTTCGGCGGCGTTTAGCTCGGGCAGCTTGCTTAGCAGCAGCGGCAGACGACGCACCTCCACCAGTTTCGTCACTCATTGTTAAGAAAGAACTGCCTGAGACTATTTTGTATATAGGCACACGGCTTTCATTAAGAAGAGAACGCCGTGATTAGCGTCACTGCCACGGACAATTTCGGAAAGCCCATTTTACATCGACAGCCGCAGACGGAGCGCAGCGCGACTGCCTCGCTAACCGCGTGACCGCTGAAGGTAGCAAGTGGGCACGTTTCACAACAGGCGCCGCCGACAGGCCTCCGTTCATGCAGCGGTTCATTTCTATATATGGTGTCAGTGCACGCCCTCGCCGGTTAGCTTAGTGATGACGTGATCGGCTACCGCACGACGGCGCGCACTACTGTGAGTAAGAAAAAATAAATTTTGAGGGCGGCAATATGTTAAACGCGAAGCATTTCTTGGCGAACTCGAGTTCCTTTGGCCGTATCTATCTAGGAGCGAATGAAGCTTGACTATATGAGGAAGGGAGAATTAATAGATAAAAAGCATTTCCTACTACAGATAACGGACCTTTGCATTGGTGGTTCGAGTAATGCATTCTCCTGAGAAAGACATGGCTACCGCGAGCGTCAGCGGGAATTGGCTCTTGAACGGGCTCGTCGCCGTAACGGCCGAACCCGATTTGGAACAAAAGATGGGCAATATAGACTGCTTGCTAAGTTTTCATTTGCATAATGTAACAACAACACGCAGTGTAACCAAAACAGCTTGTCTGTTCGACCAGTTTTACGAAGTGTAAGAGACGGTGAATTTGTTAGGCCCCGCCCACTCCAATCTCTCTATATGAGCGACGTCCCTCAATCCTACAAAAGTCGTAGGCATTGCTGTACGCGAATGATACAGCCTTATTGTTTACTGGAAGCTCCCTAGCTAGCTGCTGTACAAAACAACATTAAGAACGATCTGTTAGTAATTTGGTATGGCTTGTAAAGAATCAAGCTTGTCATTATCTTACGCAACGCGTGCATATGTTCTTGCACATTGTATTGAACTGGTCTCTAGTGTTCGTCATATAATCATTGCATCTATCTATCTATCTATCTATCTATCTATCTATCTATCTATCTATCTATCTATCTATCTATCTATCTATCTATCTATCTATCTATCTATCTATTATGAGGCCTCGGTTTGGACGACGTTTATTCTCCTTAGTAGCTCGGCAGGTCACCCGATGATGCCAACGCAATGGGCACAAACCCGATGATGATGATCACACACCAGCGATGAAGACGCGCAGAACGCATGGTGATGATGGTAAAATACAGATGATGAAGACGTGCTTAATGAACGCCCACAGTATCTATCTATCTATCTATCGCATTATCGCATCTATCTATCTCTATGCAGGAGTTCTCCCCCGCAATCTTTAGCGGTGCACATATCGAAAGCGGAAGGGAGGGGAGCGAGGGGGTCAACTGCTATGTTTAGGAATTCGAAGTTTTCGAAAAAAAAAAACTTCCTCATAAAAATACGCTGCTCTAAAAGGGTATATTGTGTCGCTGCGATGTTGGAGAATTACGGACGCTTCTAACGAAATAAAAGATCACTGAGTGTCTCTGGTTGTGCATTTCTAGCAGCTAGGGTGCGAATCCGTCACCTACAATGCGCCAGCATCGACTCCGAAAACAGATTCCCACATTAGAAATGGACCCCCACCACGGGGGTCCATTTCTAATGAAATTTCTTTTCAAATAAAGTTTCATTGATTAATTGAGGGTAAGCTATTCAAATTGTGCCGCAGGATATTTATATCTAAAGTTACGGTATTGGCAAGAAGCAAAAGTACCTTAAACCGCACAGAAATTTGTCCACTATATCGCCATCCACCTTATCTGAAGCGCAATGCTGATGCTACTGTGCAGTTTGGATAGCAGTTCAGACTATGACAGGTCGCTTTCCAAACTAATTTTGCTCGACCAGAGGAGTGTTTAAAAGACTAGAGAATCTTACCGGTGATAATTTGGGTCAATAGACTCTGTGGCCAAAGCAGAAGCACCACGGACTGAATTCGCAAAATAATATATATTTTTGCATGAGCTTCTTTGGTGTTTAGTTTTTTTGCAATTGTCCTACTAGCTTTTATATTCATATGTCCAGCCTCACAACTGGCAGAAATGTGCCCTCACTACGACATTTAGAGAGTTACTTCTTAATGAATACGACCGCGTGCTTCTGGAAAAGTATTCCCGTATGCAATTACTGTGCCTTTGTTTGGCAAGCTAGCGCTAGAATGAAGTGAACAAGACTACGTGAAACGTATCTGCATTTGTTGTTTTCATGACATACGAGAAGTTGTATGAAAAGAATTTTATTACATTACCTCTCGGTGGCTCGCTTTTTAATGATTATTGCTACTGCATGCTACTTTACCTGGTAAATGTAGATTGCCTGCGCCCGAAAGAAGAAAGCTGCTTTAGATATTCAGTTGCGAAAAAAGCACACAAAACTGCGAGTTTTAAGGTTGTCGCAACATACCTCTATAGTTTATTATCCCTTCGCGCTATTTTGCCTCAAAAACAACTCCCTGTGATCGCCACCCGCACGCGCCCATGCCCCCAGTCTTTTCAAATGTATAAAACTCTGAAAAGAAGCATCATAGTTAGAAATGCGAAGTCAGTGTAACAACGAACGAGTAATTATTTCAAATAAACAAGATTGATAGCATCGCTCCAAGCATCGTTAAAACTACTGCACGCTCCATGGTGCTGCGTATGATTTCCTAACTGAGCCGTCGTACACATGCGTTATAGCTGGTTACCTGAGAGAAACAAAGGTGAAAAGAGACAAATATATCTGCGAACGCGCATCGTGTATGGCGAAATTGCATGTGCTCGCGGGCTTTCCCAACAATGGTACGTGTAGCTAGCAATACAAAGGAGAGCGTCCGCAATGCTTGTCGCGTGCGCACCCGCTAGCTCGTGAGCAGCCCCTCTCCTCTCCTTTCACTGGTGGTTTTGATGGAAATTGGGCCGGTCGACATCGTTTGTCTCAGCGAGGCAGCCGACGCTTTTCTCTTTTTCCTAATGGTGAGACCTGTAAAATAGGCACCTGTTTCTCGTAAAACAGAAGCGTAGTGCCATTCCTGCCATGAAGGGAACTTTGGAAGAAATTATTGTCTTCCAGATACTGCCCCCCTTGAAACGAGGCACGGGTTATGAACACCATTAAACAGTACATGGAGAAATAAAGAGTAATTTATGCGGCAATCCTTTGTAACATTTTATAGCACTTTAAATATTATCAAGTTTTATCTTTTATTGACTAAATATGCGCTTTAATAATATCGCTCGTAATTAAGACTAGAAACCACTATACATTCCCATCAAAGATGTGTGGATACCAGAGATGTAGAAAATTTGTGGAACGGTGTCACGGCCTTGGTCATGAACGAGATCCTGTTATAGAAGTATAATGGGAATGGATAATGCAATGAAAACAAGGATAGTGGGAATGCACACCTATGTCTCACATATCCTCTGCGTTTCTTTCCCCACCTTCGCTGTTCGCACTAACCACTGCAGTGGGTCGAGGCACATTCCACCAATTTTTCTTCTCTTCGATTCTGTAAACTGCATCCCAGCCACGGTGGTCTACTGGCTATGATACTCGGCTTCTGATCCGAGTGCTGCGTGACCGAATCCCGGCAGCGGCGGCTGCGTTTCGATGGAGGCGAAATGTTGAGGCCCGTGTACTGTGCAATGTTAGTGCACGTTAAAGAAGCCCAGGTAGTCGGAATTTCCGGAGCCTTCCACATCTGTAGCCTTATATAGAGCAGAAAGCGATTTTCTGTGCAGCTTTTTGACGTGAGGGTGTCTATATGTGATTCCTCCTCTCTTCCCTTCTCCTCTCTTCCCCTCTCTCGTGTTGTTTGGGACATGCATATATGCAATGACCGAATCAATAAAACTAGTTGATAGTTTGCGCTCTTTCCGTTTACTCTGTCTGTTCCTTCCTGTGTCGTCCGTTGAATGCGCAACGATACCCTAACTAGAAGAGAAGCTTAGGGGAAGATGGATGCTTGAATCGATGAACAAATCGCAAATACGATTTAGAACAGCAAATGTCGCAGGAGCAACGTTTCGACAAGCGGACTTGTCTTCGTCAGGGCGGCAACTGCCTTCTCCAACGTTCGTTTATGTACGCCTTTGCACACTCTCCCCCGTCCTCAGAAAGAGAGGAGAAGAAGAGCAGCACGTGCGAACAATAACAACTACTGTAACCCAACTACCCCTGCACCCAAGCCCCCCCCTTTTTTTGTTATTGTTCGCACGTGCTGCTCTTCTGCTCTCTTTGTCCGCTTGTTGAAACGGTGGCTCCTGCGACATTCCCTGTTTTAAATCGCATTTTGAGACTTGTTCATCAACGATACCCAACAACTTTGTAAATTTAACCCCCCCCCCCCGCAAAAAATCATTTAGGAATCGTTGTACGGAAAATCTTATTGTGTCGTGATTATCACGTTGAAAAATAGCACCAAATGTTACCCAACCCATCGCCCCTAATTTGAAGAAATATAACGCGCGGAAACGAACAAACGTGGGTACAAGGCATCGGTAGGCGCCGAATCCGGATATTTTCTCGTAAGTGCTCTTTAGGTTGACCAGCCACCTGATTCGCTAATACTACGTGAGGCAAAATATTCTCGTATAACTTTTCTTTTTAAATAATAACTTGAGCTGAAGTGGTTGTTCTAAGGGCGGCCCAGATTTTCAAGCCCTTCCTTTTGTCGATCTTAATACTGGAAGTAACAGCGTGGATATACGGGATTTCGTTGCATCACCTCAAGATAGACTCACTGGTGAGTAGTAGATTGCTGCTTTGGCAGCCAATCGCTTAGGATGGCGTTGCTATAATTCAGGGACTTACTATGCATGTTTGGATGTGTTCGCTTCTTTTAAAGACGACACCCTTCCTTGGGCTACCTAAACGAGGAAAACTTCGCCTGTCTATCTGTCACTCGATTCGAAGTTATGGCGAAAACCAACCGGGTGGTCAAAAACCAAACATTCTACTTGTACTGGTGAACGGGGCATACACGTTAGCATTATACAGCGCATCGGAAAGCTCAGTCCTGTTTGAGTATGTGTACATACATAATTGTGAAGTGCAACCTCCATTTAAATAAGAATGCACATTGGACTGTTTTCATGCTAAAATCAATGCGTTAGAAAGAGTGTCGAACAGACGCTACGCCTGAAAAACAATCCGATGGGACCCGTGGCTCTATAGCTGGCTTTAAGCCAACAGTAATAAAATGCCCCAACAGATGGCGCGAGGGCAGGCGGTGGACGGAAATTTGAATTTATTCCACAAAACACTCATTGCATCCATTAGGGGACGAGTTAGAGTGGAGGGAAGAGCGTGGGGGGCTGGAGGGGGAGAAGACAGGGTGTTGCGCATCAGGGCGGTAG